>JAUKPQ010084401.1:0-19263 GCA_032273045.1 Chloridella minuta | reverse complement strand
CCGTGAATAAGGCTCGGTCAGTATTTTGCCCGTAGGCATTGCGTCCGTATCAAAGGTGCCAACCGAGACGTAGCGTGACGCACATAGACGCTGAGACCCCGCAGGAAATCCAGAGCCGTGCGAAGCAAGCACGTCCCCGCTACCGAACGCCGCTATCAAAAACGGTGAAATCCATTGGAAGAGCCGCGCAACGTTACGGTGACGTGTCACAAACGACGGCATATCCGCAATCGTCGCACGCGGCGTCAACTGTGTAGGCAGCGTAATATTAAAATGATAAGTGCCGTTATTGAAGATTCCAACATTTGATCTATTTGTTAGAAATACAGCAAATCCGTGATTTTTCTTAGGATAATCAACGCTCCGTTTTAGCGGTCCTTCGCAATCCAGCGACGTCAATCCAGATTTGAAGGCACCAAGCCAATTTTTCTTATAGTCAAGCAATTCGGTAATAACATCCTCCATTTTCGCACAATAAAATCGCTGTGTCATAAATTCAATCGTATCACCGTCAAATGTCCACCAATTTTTATGACCTGTTTTAAATACAAAAGGATTCACATCTTGTAAATTCTCAAATAAAGTCTTTCCGTTAAATTTCGGATTCGGAGTATATTCGTGCCGATACAAACTTTTAGGCTGTCCACGCATATCAGAATGTGTAAGTGTATGTCCATTTATAAGTAACGGCAACGTCACAGTCGGCTCAACACAATAATCATCCAGACCCTTTGTTAGTGAATCAGGTTTATATGTCGTCCAATAGTCTACACTATACCGCTCACGTTTATGGTTCTTTTTAAAGAATTCAGCCGGTTTTACAACTCCGCCCTCAAGTTCAAGATACGTTTCATTTTCAATACCAAGACCCCAATATAATTCGTCAGGCTTATACATAAATTGATAGCGGTCATGTTTGCCCGCCGCCGATTTCATTCGTGCTAATTGGTATATTTATAAAATTAATCAGTTGTAAGAGCACTCCAACTTACAGGAAAATGTGGTTCAAGTAGTGCCGCCAACGCTTCAGCATATCCCTTAATCTCTTGTTGGGCACCAGGATCCAACCGCAGTTTAACAAGGCGAGCATACGCCGCTAATGAAGCAGTTTCAATAAACTCCGTATACATACTCTGCGGTAAGATAGCACGCGCAATTTCGGGTGCGACATTTTCTTTGAGTAGCGAATCGTATAAGTCTAATGAATTGGCAGCAGCAAGACGAAACGCATCTAATACTTCATTAACGTGTTCAACCGGCGTATCCTTGCTACCTTGTTTGAGATTCTTATCACGTGCACGCACCTCACTAGCATTTGGTATCCATATTTCTGGCACTGTATCTACATAGCGCCGTGAGACCTCATTGCGCGCAAAACCAATAGTATGCCGATACCATTCACGCGCAACAAAAATAGGCATCTTAATACGCACACGAATCTGCGGATGAAAAAATGGACTAATATGATTATGCTTTGCGAGATATGTCACAAGTTTAGCATCTTTTCCGTCAAACTCCGTTGATTCTTTGGCAAAGGAAACCCGCGCAGCGTTTACGACGGTAAGGTCACTTCCAAATACTTCTAGAATCTCAATACTTCCAATACCGTCGGATGCCGTCCATTTTCCAGGGGCAGCAGACATAGAACTAGTGAGATAAATACAATAAAGTTTAGATAGCATCGCGTCCACCGACCATTGCCGCACGGTGTAGCGGGATGACATAGGGATTGCGTTCCAGGGCGGCGACGGTAATAGGCTCGTTGCGGATAGCGGAGATATCCAGCTTGAGCACAGTACGCGGGCGCTGTAGACCAATGACCTCCTTGGAGGTGGGGACATTGTCCACACGATCCACACCAGGCTCGCGGTCGTTGACGGAATCGGCGTTGAGCTTGCGGTACTGGAGATGGATGTTGTCCTCGCCGTTGAAGAGCTTGACGGACGAGCCCTGAGGGCGGCGGCCACGTGCCACATTCTCCTTCTGTGCATATTGACGCATATTCTGAGCATCGGTACGGTTGGTCTCCGCCGTCGCAACAGCGGCAATAGCGGGACCGTTCCAAGACGAATCCGCCGATAATGCCGCCTTCTGTGTATTGCGTACCGTATCCTGGAGTCGTGACTCCGCTTTGTCAGGAATACCAGCCGTCGCAAAGTTGCGGTACAGATCCTGCATATCCAGGGTGTTACGACCGGTCACACGGGCAATATCATCAGGGTCGTAGATAGTGAGTTTCTGCGGAACATCGGCACGTCCCATAATACCGAGATAGTCATTATCCTCCGTAGTCTCCTTGATAGTCGTACGAGCAATATCGTTGGGGTCATAGACGGTGAGACGGGGCTGGGCATCGGCGGGACCCGCAGCACCAAGATAGTTGAAATCTTCGGTCTCCTCCTGGCGAGTAGGGCGAGCAATATCCTGGAGAGGAAGTTGAACCTCGCCGGTTTCCTGCGGCACAATATTGAGACCGTGGACACGCTCCGTAGTGTAGAAACGCTCGTTAGGGCGAATTTCCACACCGGACTTACCGTAGTCGTTCTCTTGTGCATCCGTGTTGGGATCAAAGTTGTTTGTAAGATCGGCGTTACGGAAGCCCCAAGGACCCATCTGCTGTGTGAGCGGTGTACGCGTGGAAGCGACGGTGTAGGTCGCCTTGCCTTCCACCTGACCGGCGGTACCCTCGTACTCCTTGGAGGTATCAGGGCGAGTGACGTGCTTGAGTACCTGGGTAGAGCGGACTGTCTCCTTAATATTCTCAGCCGCAGTAACGAAATTACGCTCGCCGTGCGTGTTGAGGTAGAACTTATCGGGGTGGTACTTACGAACATCGCCAATAGATTCCGCAGTACCAGATGTCGTAATAAAGTGTGCTCCAGGCACAATTGGTGTAGCATAGGTGAGCTTAGGATTTGTAGTCACACGGAGATCGTTCGTACGCGGCATACGCTCAATGATGAACTCCTCACCGGCTTGCTGCTGGTAGCCACCGGATGGCAGTTCAGTAAAGCCCTGATTGAGACCAGGACCGACACGAATCGGCTCAACGGGACGCTCGCCGCCACGATTTTTCGGCTCCACAATACGCGACTCCATAAAGTCAGTGGTCGATTCAAATCCGTAGGGGTTGCCAATAGGCTCAGTGCTCGGCTCAAAGAACGGTGCCTGCTCCCGCTTGGCAAACAGTGTCTTGCCTGAGCCCGAGTAGCTATCAAGAATCTGGTTATTTGCAGTATCAATCATATTCTGTTTGACTTGACCACGGAAGAAGGGGACCATGTTTTGGTGCTTGAACTCGCCGGGCGCGAACTCAACACCGCTGAGTGCCGATACAAAACCCTTACGCAGTGTAGCGTCTTCCCAGCCATCAGGGCGAATCTGTAGAGCGTCGGCAACGGTGGGGTCGTCCTGTGTTGGTAGAGACATCGGCGGAACGGGGAAATATCCGTTGGGAATCGCCTGAAGCTGAGAAGGATTGGGCTCGGCAGGTAACGAACCGCCCGTAGGAATATTAAACTGCTCGTCGTAGGTACCGGCTCCTAGCGTATTTGGCTGGCGGGGTTTGCCAGGTACTGTACGCGCATTCGCAGGAGTATAGACTTGGGCACGCGTCGCAGCGTAGGTGGACGGTGAGCGGCCGGCGTCGTTTTTACCAGGAGAATACGAGGTTTTAGGTCCAATACGCAAATCAGGAGAGCCCTCTACAGACTGGAATCCCTCCTTCGTATTTGATAGCGATTTGCTGGCGGCATAGCCGAGTCCGAGCAATCCGAGGAACACTGCTGTCTCCATACTGGAACTTCTACTATGAGTCATTAAGTTTCCTACGAACGGAATAAATCGCACCATAGAATCTATGAACCGATTTATATATTAGCATCACGTCTAAGCAAGCTGTGCGTAACCGTGGCGTGCGTAGCCGGTGGAGGGCGGGTTGAGCGGCGACGGTTGAATGCCGTATAGAGCATTCGGAGGTGCCGGGAGGACATCAACACCACGTGGTAGTTTATTGACAGAGCGGTTGACGGCGGCACGGTACTCATTAAGGGCGTCCTGCTCCAGACCCTGGAAGCCGGTTTCAGGCTCGTAGGCGTTCGGGGCGGGTAGGACCTCACGGGAGCCGGTGGGTGTAGGGATACAGGGGCGGAACTCATCCTTTTGTTGGAGACGCGTGCTGATTTCCCAGTCAAAAGGAAGCATCGCCTTCTCTTGGGGATTCTGGCATAGCCACTCCCAACGATTCCAGCCGCTAGAACGGAGCGTACAGGGCGGGTCATTGAGCCGGGTATGCGTTTGCGGGAAAGACTGCTCTTTCATATTTGTTAGCGGCGTGTTATTCATCTTATTGCCGGCAGGGTCGTACTGATTACAGATGGTCTTCGTAGTAGGGCGATTGATGTTGAATAAGTCGGATTCTACGTCCGTCTTGATGAAATTGGCATTCTGTGAATCACCCCACTTTTGTAGAATCGTGGTCGGCTCGGGCGCATAGGTCGCATCGCAGTACTGCGGCGGGGCGTCGAGCTGGTAGCGACCGGGACCCGTTGTTACACGTAAGTCATCATTCGTCTTGCAACCATCGTACGTGCGACGGTTAAAACTCTGGTCCTTAAGAGCAATGTTTGCCATTCTATTCTAGTCATCTCTTATCTTTTTTAGAAACGAGATGAATAATAAACCCACACGCGTGTTTAGAAGCGCATGGGGTAGCACGTATCAACGTCAAGCGGCTTCGGCGTACCGACACCAGGGTAGGTGACGTTCTGGCACGTCGGTAGATTACGGGGCGTCGTATCCACCGTGAAAATCTTACCGGTAGACTTATCACGGTAGGAGAACGACGGGGGAGTATCGGGGCAGCCGGCACCGCCAAGGGGGCAGGCAGGAATGTACTGGCGGGCGATACACTTGCTCTGAACACGAGTACGTCCATATAAGTCCGACTCTAAATCAACCAGATTACCGCTAATGTTAGAAACCTCAGAACCGCCAACAAGACCAAGGGCGTTGCGGCACTTATTGGGATTCTCAAACTTCACGGGCATCTGAGTGTAGGAAAACATACCGTAATCCTGCTGATCACGAACGGTAACCATATCCGTAGAACCAATGCGGTTCCAGGCGGAGTTCCAGGGTGCCTGTGGGCTGGACATGTCCATTTTCTTTACTGGTTGTACATAAAAAGAATCCGGGCACACGTTTAATAATCCAAACTATAACCCGTCGTAGAATATAATGCTATGGTCAAAAGGTCCCTTTGGGACCCAAGGGGGACCGCTACAAAACGCATATTCAAGTAAGGGTACAGAATACCTTGCGACGGAAGAGGAACTTATAGACCAAATAAAATCGGCGACCACCGTCTTATGGATACGTAACGGATCACTAGGGCAATTACGTACAACCGACCTAGATATAGTAGCAAAACATCTTGACCTTCTCGCCCACCCCGTAACGCTTATCACGTCGGACGGGGACCGGCTTGTTCCCCACTCTTACAAACCCCAAACAGTCCAAACTATTTTGAATCATCCAAATATTCGCAAATGGCTTACGCAGAATTACGATAAAACTACTGAGCACGAAAAACTCGGCTATATGCCAATAGGATTTGACTTCCATACTCCGAAATGGCTTATCAATAATAAACCCAGCGAAAAAACCGAGTTTATGTTACAGTGCCGCCGTACAGCCCCGCCGAAAATCAAGGACAAAGTTTTCCTAGACGCCCACTTAACCGGTAGTAGTCTAGAGCGGGACGTCCTAAAAGCTACGATCAGCAACAACTCAGCAATTATTTGTTTGAAATCCCAGGTTCCCTTTACCGATATTACGAAAATTTATAATATGTATCAGTTTGTATTATCACCGCCAGGGCGTGGCTTTGATTGTCACCGTACTTGGGAACTTTTCCTAGCCGGCTGTATTGTTATCGTAAAGTCTAGTCCATTGGATGATATGTTCAAAAAACATAAACTGCCGGTGGCAATTATCAAAAATTGGGCTGAGCTCAATATGAACTTAGACCAAAAATTAAACCAGTGGTACAGCGACCTAATAGAATTAACTGCATCTGAAACTATTCTACCCAAACTACAATTTATGTATTGGTTACAGAATTAGCAGTTGAGGTCACGCACAAACTGGCGCGACGGGATGCCGCCACGTACCCAGCCAGGCGCCGCCGCCTCCGTCACTAAGTTCGTGGGGTTCTGAATGTGGCGCGCTAAGTGGGGCACTAGGGGAACAAACTGACCGTCAAAGAACGTCTCCGTGACGGTGCCGCAAGGGCGCTCAATACGAGCCCACTCGGCGTAGATTAAGTCGCTCTCAACATCGGGATTACCACGACCATTTCCCATGTAGGGAACCGTCGTGAAGGGGCGAGACTGGACGTGGAGCGGGCAGCGGAGGCGGCCCTCCTGCGTCTGGTCCGTACGGAGGCGTGAATCGTCGTCAATCTGCTGGTTGTTGTAGCCGAAGCCCTCACGACCGAGCAGTGTAGGGTTAGGGTACTCAACCTTAACGGCGTCCGCCTGCTTGGGCACTAAATTGCGAATCTGATATATGCCGGGACCAGTCTGATCACGCATCTGCTGTGCGACTTCGCACGTATCATCGTATGTACGAGTGAATTCGTTAATCTGGTACTCCTTGGGAGCGATATCCACGCCGCGGGGAAATGGTGCGACTGACATTGCCTTCTATCCATCTAGAAGACAAAAAAATTGACGCAACCTTCGGCAAATCGTGGATTCACAGCAACACTTATCAACCCCAGTCACTATGTCTGTTACCATCCTTTCCATTAAGGATATTCCGTATCCACTAGTACCGAACACGGCGTTTCATCCGATTAATACAAAGGCTGCTATTGAGCGTATACGCAATGATTACTTGAATAAGGTTCAACTAGTATTTCCGCATCAACCTGTAACAATGGATTTGATTCTTATGAAGATTCTTGATAGTCCACGGGCACAAGCCACGTGGGCAACTGTCTTTGAGTATCGCGGCGAACCCTTCTATGTTGTAAGGAATCTAGCACATACCAATACAACACTTCCTTACCGAAGGGTTCTAGTGGTGAAGTTGGATCCTTTGGTCCGTCAGGATGCGTTTGTTATTCCTTACCCTATGCGTACTTGGGACCAAGTACGTAGCAGCCTGACGCACGAGGAATTCTACCCATCGCCTTTAACGACGACGTGGCAGTAAATCCAATCGGCTTCTTCGCCCAATACGATGATTCCGCTTTTTTCGCTGCGGCTAACGCCTTAAAAGGACTTTTCTTGACAGACCGAGTCTTCCAAGAAAAGGGTTTGGTGCGGCATTTGCGTGTACCACCAGCCATTTAATAAGCCAAGTGCTTTTTTCATTAAGGCGCAGCCAACCAAGGAATCTGTCCACCCTCCGTGCCAGTCTGGCACACAGCCAAGTTGCCCTCCTTGCAACTGAGTCCAGGTACGCGGAAGAGCCAGTTCTGGAACGACTCTTGGTCGTTAGGGATTGACGTAGACGGCGGTACGATCCAAGTACGCTGATTCTGTGAATGCTGGAATACGTCGTTGGGGTCGCCGTAGAGACGGTCCTGCGTATCATCGGACAACTGGCGAGCCATATCAGATGTGTCGACCGTCGCCGCCGGCGGCTTTCTAGGATTATCCAATACCTCGTTTACAAGCACGCCCATATACGGATTATTTGGCAACGAATATGTACGTTCTTTCGTACCAATAACATCCGATATATTCTTGTTTGCTACGTCAACGCCTCCAACAAAGTTCGGGGGAGTAGAACCAGGCGTTGTAAACAGCGTAGGTCCTACAATTCCATTTTCAAATCCTTCGCGTAGAATATGGCGTTCCTTCATTCCGTAATAGGCAGCAACCGATAGCAGAGCGATTCCGAGCGTAATGCCGAGATACGCTCCGTGACGATGTAGAACTGCCAATAATACGCCAAGATACAGACCAAAGCGGGTCAATGAATTAAGGGCATTTGCAGTACATTTACGAGCTTTCTCGGTAAAGGGGAAAAAATCCAGCCATTGTTCCCATAATATACTGGGTGACTCCACCCAGAACGGATTGCATCGGGATGAGCTCATTCACTTACTTTGACGAATGTTTTTATTCTATGTATTACTTCTTACCGCTCTTCTTTGCCACCTTTGCCTTTGCAGCACTATCTTCCATCAGTAGTTCATTTGCAGCAGCATCGGCAGCCGCCGCAGCCATTGCGCTTACACCGACGCCAGCACCACCGGCAGCAGCCGCCTTCTTCGCCGCCTTCTCTGCCGCCTTCTTCTTGAGGCGTTCCTGTACTTCACGACGACGCGCCGAGCCCTCATTGCCCGATTCCTTCTCGCCACCCTTGAGCATCTCGCCGAGCTGTTCAAAGAGACCTGAAAACGCTTCGTTATCGGAAAACTCCTTCATTAGCTCTTCGGCTTCACGGATGAGCTCGTCGCGGTTGAAATCACCACGCTGGAACTTTGCCTGAATCTTCTTTGCAATACGCTGTGCGATTCCGATAAGCATATCAGGCTTCTGCGTGAAAATCTCCTGTAAAAAGGTGAAAATCTGTGTGGGGTCATTGCTATTGAGAAGCTCAGGCGAGAGTCCAAAGTCCTCAGGGTTGAATTCACTTACGATTTCCTCGGCAATCTTGGCGATGTGACCCTTGAAGAGCTTCTCAGGAATCTTGAACTTCGGCTTGCCATCGGGTCCCGTTCCGCCAAGACCCTCAAAGGCACCGCTAATATCCTTCATACCGAAACCCTCAGCCATCTTCGCCAACTTCTCAAAAATATCCTTCATTCCGTTATCTTCGCCAGACTTGAGACGCTTCATCATCTCCTCCATATCGTGCTCAAAGCCAGAAATATCCCAAATACCGTCCGTCTTCTCAGCACCGTCAAAGGCGGCGGCGATGAGTAGCAGCGACGTCAAATAGCGCCAAATGGCAGTGCGGCTATTGTTAGAAAGCTCAGACCATAACTTGGCGGTCATAGAAAATCCAGGAACTAATTCCAGACCGGCTTCCGTAAAAATAGAATCGTTTTGAACAGCAATATTATTGGTATGGGTCTTCCAGACGGCTAGGAAGTTCTCGCGAGCCTTTGTGTCTTCCTTAGCGGCATTGAGTGGACCGGCGTATTCCGGAAATGTTTCCAACAGTTCCGTGACAAATTGTACATAGGTGGCGGAGAACGAGACCGACATGTTTTACTTGTTAGAGACAAAGAGTCTGTAACAAATAAAGAAACGCAAGTGCGATTTTAGGGCATACCGGCGGCACGGCGGCCAAGAATTACAATGACCTTACACCAATTCCAAATCGCCTTCTTATTTGCCTCGGTCATATTTGCCCAGTGACGGTCAAAGATAATATAGGCAACGGCGTAATCCTTGTATGCACCAGTTGTCATATCTTTCGCCTTTGCGATAAGAGTCGCTTCATCTTCATTAATAACCGGCATGTGAAAGTCAGGATAGATGTATTCCATAAATCCGGAATGAATGAGTTTGGGATTCACCTTCTTGAGAAGACGGAGTGAATCAAGGGCACTTGCGATATCCTTCTCCTCTGGATAGGTATCGGCAAGCTCCTCTACAAACTCAAAGAGCTTAGTATTAAAAGCCGTAAGAAGATTTGCCATTGATTTTTAAATCTAATTATACGTTTAAACCTTTTGTCATTTTTTTACCTAACCCATACGGGCTACAGGGCGACTAACGTCACGATCGCGGTTTGCGGTATAGGCTTCAAACTCTTTGAGTAGTGCATCCTCTTTGGCGGTGCGTTTCGCTTGTGGACCGGCAACAGCGGCAGCAGCGGCGGCAGCTGAGGAGCCAGCGGCACCACCAGGAATGAGGGATGCAAAATTACGTTCAATAGGATTCACGCCTTTGTCTGAGCTGAATTCGCTGCCGAGAAAGCTGAAGTTATCGGACCACATTCCACCCTCCATTTCGGAGCCGTAGTAGGCACTAGGCTCGCCATTCGGTGCTCCCATATCGGTTACAGTCGCTCCTCCACCACCAGCACTGACTGCCATTGAGCCACCGGTGCGAGGATTGGAGCGGGTTGTCATTTCGCCACGAGGAGCCATATCGGGAGAGTATACAGGGGCGGCAAGGGGTCCACGATTGTCATCTGTAGAACGTTGAGCGTTCTTAGGACCGCCGCTAGCATTAAGACGGGCTTCAAAAAGCCAATTATTGACAGGACCGGGACCTACACGAGGCTCCGATTCGCCGGCAACCCATAAAGATGGGACGGATTTGAGCCAATTAGGGAGCGGTGGACGAGAAGGAGATGGATCGACACAAATCAATTGGAACTGTGATACAAAGGGGGTGCGTGATAATTCTTCTAGAAATCCTTGGCAGTGACGGCACTTTGAACCATACCAGAGCCGATGCTTGCTCATCCTCGTGTTGTAAAGTCTGGCGATTTAACAAGGTCTAAAAAAACGAGCGGCAGCCGTAAACGGCGCCGGTCTAAGCCTAAAAATTGATAATGGTGTATAAGATAGAAGAGGAGTCAAAATGTTTTCGGATTATGTTGAAGTGGGACCTACACTTTTCAATCCGGCAGCGGGCAAGATTCGTGCGACCTTTAAACTCAATGCGAATGTAACAATTGCAAATACGATTCGCCGAGCGATTATTTCCTCAACGCCATCGGTCGCATTTAGGACTGAGCCGGCGGAGACGTCTGAAATGAGTATCTCTGTCAATACAACCCCGCTGGTCAACGAAATCATCTCGCATCGTATTGGAATGATTCCTATTTCGGCGGATATTACAACGTTTGATCCTTCTCGTTACGAGTTCATTCTTGATAAGGAGAATACCTCAAAGGATATGATTGATGTCTACGCTTCGGACTTTCAAATCTTTATGAAGAATCCTGAGAATCCGCTGGAGGCACCGGTACAGGTACCAACGGCACAGTTCTTTCCTCCCGACCCAATTACGGGTGAGACGGTTCTTATTACTCGGCTGCGTCCGCAGTGGAATCGCTCGGCACCGAACGAGCAGATTAAACTGAAGGCAAAGGCGTCAATTAGCACGGGAGCTGAGAACATTCGGTGGTCACCGGTAAGTCAGTGCTCATACGAGTATACGCGTGATAACAATGAGGAGCATCTAGAGGACGTCTTTACGAACTGGCTGCTCAGTGTAAAGAAGATTCCAAAGGTGACGGACCTTGCCGACGAGAAGCTTGCCGAGCTCAAGCGTGAATTCAATACAATGGAAGTCCAGCGTTGCTATCTTACGGATGAGCGTGGCAATCCGACGAACTTTACGTTCTATCTAGAATCGGTGGGCACTCAGCCGATTCCGTATATTGTTGCCAATGCTCTTAAGGCAGCCGAGGCACTTGTACGTAAGTATGAAGATATTGACGCAACGCTACCGAAGAATGTCGTTGTTCAGCAGGGCGACGCCCGTTTTCCCTGCGTGGATATTGTCTTTACAAACGAATCGCATACGTTGGGCAATCTTCTAGAAACGTACTTGGTGGAGAATCACGTGGATGGTGAGGCTCAGCCGCGGATTACGTATGCGGGTTATAAGGTACCGCACCCATTACGCCCCGAGATGTTTGTACGTATTGGCGTAGAGTCGGATGGCGGCGATGCGGACCAGGAGCAGATGATTGCGCGTCAAGCGGTGGCAAATGTATGCCGTGGATTACGCGACCATTTCCGCACGCTACAGGCGGCGTGGGAAACTCGCACATCGGCGGCTACAGTGACAAAAGTCGGTGCCGCATAAAATCTGATTCTTCTATAAGAGACATGGATCCGTTACCGTATGCGGGAGTATTATTCGTCGTTCTCATTGGCTTATGTCTGTTTTTCTACCTCCGGCCTAAATACCTGAGCGAGGGATTTGCGGTCGTTGCACTGGAGGGTGAGACAATGCCGAGGTGCTTACTTCGTAGTGTGGAAGCTCAGGGAATATTGAAAAAGCTTCATCCGATGAAGCAGGCGGCACCCGCATCAAAGGAGGCAATGGCGTACAATGAGCTCAATCTCATTCTTCAGAAAGTTCTGTGTATCGATGCGGATATTACAGGATCCGGTGCGGGTCCTTACCAGACCTTCCAGCTTCCGTTTGCGACACAGCACGATATTGAGCCGCCTGCAAGCTTCGTAGGACGATGCTTGAAGAAGGCATTACGTTCACGGGATATTGAAGTTGAGTTTATGAAATTTAATGATCGTGGAAATGTATTGATTGATGCGCTTGCGTACGATGATTCGGAGCGTGAGCAACTCAAGAATGCTTTCCGTAACGTGATTGTCAAGACGGCACATAGTATTGCGTTTACGTGCTTATCGGAGAAGGCGAATCTAGACCGTCCCGCTGGCGCACGCGATCCCGGTTATTATGTACCCCATTTCTCGTTGGAGCAGGGACCGTACGAGATTAAGGGAAAATACCAGTACTTCTAACGCATCAATCAAGTAAGTACATTACAAACGCAAATATAGAACCAAGAAAGTATCCATATGCGGCGGCGAACAAAACAAACAAAAAACATTTTATGATTTTTGTTTGGGAGGGGTCCATTCCTCTACACCGAAGGAAGGAATTTACACGGCACACTGGCAGGTGCCGGGGCTGAGGAGCATAATCAGGATAGAAATGCCTAGAATTTGCCATACAGACTTCGCCTCCTTCACGCTAGGAACAAGGACGTGGAGCACATTATTCCAGAGATACTGTCCGAAGAGAAGGATGAGTCCGAGAATAAGAAGCACCGTGAGGAATGATACGAGTGCCGCACGGAACGGTAGTGCACTTAGACCGGTCTGATTCTCAAACGGCTCGGATAGTTTCACGGGAGAAGCCTCTAGTATAGCATTTATGTTGTTGGCAAAAAATCCACCCAGCATTCTGTTTCTATTTACATTATCTAATTTTCTTCCGAGCCGCTAGACTTGGGAATATGTAGTTTGAGATCGTGCTTCATAATGCTTGTACGGTTCTCCTCCAGATAATTCACAAGGGAAGATGCCCGCTCCTCATCGCCGCCAAAGAACTCCTTGAAATGCTTGAGCATAAAGCCATTGGAGAGTTTCTCGGTCACTTCGCGTGTCTTATGAATAACCGCACCCTTGCTCACATTAATCTTTGCAACATTGTTTGATTCCATAATACGTAGAATGATATCCTTGAGTGCCTTGGACTGCGTGCGACGCTGCTTCATTTCCGCATTCAACGATGTCACCTCCTCTTGTAGCGTCATCCAGCGCTTTAGAAGTGCGGGAAGTTCACCGATGGCGGGTGCGGGAGCGGGACCGGTGGGGATTAGGAGCGAATTCGTAGAGCCGGCGCCTGGTACGATAGACATTTTACCTTCTATTCTACATAGACTAACTCTATCATTTTTTGTCCAGAAAAAATGAGCCCCTCACGCCGTCAAACAAACAGCCAACAATGGATCAGCCCAGCGAAGAAGCCCGCCGATTCCTACGTCAATTCTGTTTGATTCGTTATAATTCCCTTATACAACGAATCAACCAAAAGATACCAATAGACGCCGAAACTATAAAAAAACTCACCGATGCCATCATCAACGTCACCTGGATTGACGAAACCCTAGATGAAGTAAAGGCTTTACCCAAGCCTTTACTAGATGAAGTAAAGGCGTTGCCGGTCTCGTAGCGTTGTACGGCAGACAAAGCACAGATGCCGCTGTTTTTGAGCACATCCGTTACAGAACGTGTGACCGCATGGCACAAGAGCCCAGCAGACACGCTCAGTTGTACAAATAGAGCAAATGGGACCGTCCGCATTGTTAGTGCTTACATTAAGTGCCATTAGAATGGACCGCAGTGCCGTAAAACGTGCGTAGTGCCGACAGAACTCGCTGTAGTCTCCATGAATTTTATTCCGCTCGTACTCGGACCGAATATATCCAACCACCGATTGTTTGAGAGCCAGGATTTCCTCTGTTTCCACATCCTCAATGGAGATGCCAAGTAGCCGCTTTTTCATCGTATCTACTTTTTCAATCTTCAGATTGAGAATTTCCATACTACGAAACATCTCCTTGACCGTTTCCAAATACGCATTCATAACGGCGTGAATATCCTTACGAATGTCGCTGATAGAATGACCGAGCTCCGCCTCCAGCTCGCTCAACACCGTATCATTATCTACGACAACCGCAACCTTATCTTTCATCCACTGCGACGACGAACTCAGTGTTGGAAGTTCAAGGGAGCGAATAAAATGAGAATGGCGTTGGACAATAGAGGTATCCTCAAGTGGCTTCTCTAGAAACGTTGTCAGCATTTCACTTTCATTTGTTAATATGTCACGGAGACGCTTACGCCAGGGTCGGAGATAATCACGCTCATCGGGTACAATAGTATTTCCTACATTCATATGAAATTGTAAAGCGTTCTCTATACTTTGTTTAGTATTTGTCATTGTACCAGAGCCGGCATCGGCATCATCAAAGTCGGCTGTAGCAAACGCCAGCGGCTCTACGTGATCCCCGTACGCACCTGATAAATCCATCTACCTCATAAACTTTTGTTTTGTTTAGACTAAATAAGATGCTGGACGAATTATTAGTAGCAATTATATTTTTTATAGTATTAGCAATGTGTGTATTTATTTATAATAATCCTATGCGAAGCCGCGAGGGATTTGCGAACCAGACAGTGACCGACTCCGCATCGGATATTTCTGGAGCACTTCCTACCGATGTGTCAGGATGCGCAGGAATACCATTATCTGATTTTAATACAGATATAGTACTATCATATATTGCTCCCGATATCCAGTATGCGATTATGAGTTATTCTATCGGTAGTTATAATTATTTGCCGAAGATTCAACAAGTTTTCAAACAAGGAAGCCCTACGGAACAGATGGCAATCAGTGCATTGCTTGGACGATATTTAGCGTTAAATGGTGGATCAGCGGCAATACCTGGACCTGGCTTTACCAATACAAGTCCTGGAAATTATGTAGCACAAATGAAGGGATCGGCAGACCTACTCAAACCGATAAAAATAGATACCTCCTCACCGGTATATAAGTCGTTTAAAGCGGCAACTACGGTTGCTCTATGTCCTGAGTTTAACAAACGATGGGTCTCAACGGCGGATTTTTAATCTTCTTAAATATTAGAATATGTCAACACCAAAATACAAGGTTCGCAATCTTGTAGTGTATCTAGATGGTGTCAGCCCCGAAGCCGGTTCTAGATCGCGAGGAGAAATCGTAGAGGTTGTTTCGAAAAACGGTGAAGTATTTTATAAGATTGATAGTGATAATACGGGCAATATTGAAACTATAAGTGAATATGCTATTGTTAGCGGTCCATCAAAAGAGCCACCTCCATTTGTGCCGCGGCCGCCGCTTAATACTAGCCACCTTGGTCCGCCGCCCGCCTGGGGCAGTGAGCCAAAACCACCAACTTTATATCAGACGGCAAAAAATAAGGCAGGATCTTTAGCAGCCGCTGCAAAAAATAAGGGATGGTCTTTAGCAGCGGCGGCACAAAATAAGGTATATGGACTTTTTGGTAAATCTAAAAGGTCTACAAGAAAGAATAAGCGTCGTGCGTCCCGTCGCAGACACTAAAGAGAAATCTCTGAAATATACGTGAAAAATTCATCACTGAATCCGTAATGGCATCCATTGGCTTCAGTGCTTTCGGGTACACGACGGGACGTTGCGTTGCTGCCGTGTAGAAACGATACAATAATTCCACGAGGAGAGATTTCGGCGGTCAACGCTTCACGACCAACAATGAATCCTTCGCCTTCGGCAACATTGACCGACGCAGGAAACTTACCTGCCTCAAAGAACGACCGCTTGAACGCCAACGATGCTTCGCTAATCCGTTCCGCTACCGATAAGTTAAGGGGCGGTACATTCATTGCACTAATATACCGTTTAGAGTCGTACATTGGTAATGTAGAGCAATAGACGCATTCAATCGCAGGATCGTTGAGGTACGCCATACGAGCACGGATAGACGAGACAGGATAGTGGTCATCATCGTCCATCATCATAAAGATAGAGCATTCAGGCGGTGCCGCTAGGCACGCCTTATTACGTTTATCACCGATTGCTAGCTTTTTGGGCATAGACAAATACTTTACACATATATGGCGATTGATGCTTTGGAACTTGGAGACCGCACCGTCAATACGACCATCTCCGTCACTATCATCCGCAATAATCCACGTAATCTTATCACTGGGATAATCGGACTTTAGGATGTTGTTTGCCATATTGGGAAACCATTTGGGGCGATTGTGGGTCAGCGTCACCACTGCTATGTGAGGAAAATCAGGAATCGCGGGCAGCCGTGGCGGATACGCGGCAACTATAGTCGGCAAAACAAGCAGTTTAATAGCGGATTTTAGTAGGGAACGGCACGAAGCACGGAACTCCTTCATACGGATTGTAGAGCGGTGACGTAAAGCACCGGATATAGACTTTTGTTCGTCTTTGGTGAGTCCAAGCAATGATTCTACTGCACTACAAACGTCGGCTCCCCCAAATAATACGGGCTTATCAGGAAACGCCGATTCTTCTAGTACTTTCCGTGTAGAAATTTTACCGACCACGCCAAGAATATCGCCATAAAGCTCGCTGTATACTCCAATATCGGTCCATAGGGGTAATGCACCAACAGCCGCCGCTTCGGCAAATGTATAACCGAATCCTTCGGCTGCCGACGCAACCACGTGAAATTCGTACTCTGCCTGGGCTTTTACTCGTTCCGTTTCGGTTGCGTAGGTATCTAGGAGTTCTACTCCGCGCGAGCCCGCATCAAAAAACTTCGTACGTAGCGAGTCCATAATCATCTTAGAGCCGTAGACATGTAGCGGCGGCCACTCTGCCTTCCAGACGCCGACAATAATCATTGCCGCCGCCGCTTTATTTGCGGACGCACCTACCAAGTACAGGAACTCACGCTTCTTCTTTCCTAATGCAGACAAACCGGCGGAGATTTCAGAGCCAGCACGCCAAGAGATTATCCGCGCACGAGACTCTTCTACGTCAAAAAACATATTACGAGCGTACTTGGATTTAAAGACAATGATGTCGGCACCGCCTTTCTCCCGCGGCTCTAAAACCCATTTCCACGCGTCTGAGTACCACCACTCCTGATTGACAACGACGATATTTACACGTCCGTAACGCCACGCCATACGACAGGGTACCTCCAAATGGATATTAATATCAACCGCACCGGTTGCCCTATTGCCTGTTCCATACGTATAAGCATCTCCGTGTTCTACCGAATCTATTTTAATAGACCCTCCAGCACTGGCTTCTCGTAATATTTGTTCAATAATACGAGCATCCTGACTCAGACCGTAAGCGTGTGCAACGGTGCGCGATGAGCCTGATAGTACGCAGATACGTAAGCCGCGTCCACTCATTCTCTATTTTCTCTTACGAGTCTTCAATTTAGATAGGTTCGCAGTACGCGCTGCCTTCAACGTTCCTTTACTGAGCCGCCCTCCTTTCACAAAAGCATTCGTAACTTTACGAATATAGCCAAGCTCTTCCTTGAAATAACCGGAGTGACCACCGTCTTCCGCACGTTTTACACGAATATTTGGTAAAATCTTCGTTAGCGATTCCACCGAGCGGTATGGACAAATCATATCGTAGCGTCCGTGAATAATATCAATTGGTATACCTTTTAACCGATGAGCGTGTGCTAAAATCTGACCTGGTTTCAAAAACCCGCCGTTAATAAAGTAGTGATTTTCCAAAATAGCAACGGATATATCTTTTGAGCCTTTGAATGTAACTGGTTTCGGCACAAGTGAAATGACAGAATCTTCGTAGCCGGTCCAAGCAGCAGCTGCTTTGAGTGCCACCTTTTTGTCGGGACTAGTAAGCCGACGTTGATACGCCCGTAAAATCTCTTTCATCGTCCCCTTCCGCTCAGACGCCGTCAATGGTGCTAAAAAACGCTCATATTCGGCAGGAAATACTTGAGCAGCACCGTGAGGTTCATAGAGCCAGGCAGATTCGGTATCATCCATCAAACAGAGAGCTCGTAGTAGCAGTCCGCTAACCCGATGCGGGTACTTTTCCGCATATACTAATGCTAACGTGGAGCCCCATGAGCCGCCGGTTAAATACCACTTTTTCACCTTAAGAGCCCGCCGCAGCCGTTCCATATCATCGAGTAAATCGTCGGTGGTATTGTGAGAAAGCGAAGGAACGCCGAAGGGTGTAGACTTACCGCAACCTCGCTGGTCGTATAATATAACGCACCAGCGTGTTAAATCAAATAGTTTAACGGAACGAGGTGAAAGTCCGGCACCGGGTCCACCATGTAGCACAAGTGCCACTGGTCCATCAACCTTTCCGTGGACTTCATAATACATAGTATGTCCGTGTGAAAGCGGTAAAAAATGCCCCACGTCTGCCATCCCCGCCATCCTTATTATAGCACTAGAATATTACGACGCAGCAACTCCTGAGAGCACGCTATTAGGCAGTCAACGTCGCTTGCCGCCCGATGTGCCTCATACGTCCCCGTATTGCCAAAGAGAAACGTATGGAGCTCGGCAAGCCGCGGCTGCTTGTACGAACCAGGGCGTTGCGGATACTTAGAATCTTTATAGGGAAGCTTACATACCGGTGTAGTGAGCTTCATAGTACAAATCTGCTTTGCGGGCAGCCACGAAAAGTCTGTCTCGGCAGGCCAAGTTCGCAGGCACGCACACTTGACAACGGGTAGATCAAACGCAAGATTATGGGCAATAATCGCATCACAGCATGCACAATCTTCCTTGAATTCCGTAAATACATCTGCCGCAGGTGTACCATTCGCAAGTGCGAACGGCTTATAGATTTTATGAATCATAGCACTTTCCGCATTCCAGACAAGATCCGGATCCGGTTGAATAAGTGCCGAACGCCGTTTCACCACCTTCCCGTCTTCCAATATTTGCCAAGCGATTTCCACCGGTGCTGGATGGTTATTTATGTCGGTATCAGGTGCCCCCCGGACCTTTGGCAACCCATTTGTTTCAGTATCAAAATACAGTACTTTCATTTTGTTAGAAATACAGACGCTGCCTTTATATACTCAATTTTTGCGGTAAAAATCGCTGGCATAGAATAGAAATATGAACGGTCTAAATACTGGTGCTAAGGCTGCTAGAAATAATGCTATGAACAATGCGGAGCGCGGTCCTGTAAACTACGCAACTGCCTCGAGACGTCCTAATAATTA
>JAUKPQ010084291.1:0-19284 GCA_032273045.1 Chloridella minuta | reverse complement strand
TGATTTCCTGCAATATAAACGACACGAGTACCACGTTTAGCATGACCGAGAACACGACGGACCACATTAGTGTGGCTCTGTTTCCATCGCCATTTGTTTTGTTGGATTCTCCAGGCATCAATTATATCTCCTACAAGGTATAAGGTGTCACAGGAATTGTGTTTGAGGAAGTTGTTTAACTTATCAGCCTGACAATCCCTAGTACCGAGATGAACGTCACTGACGAAGATGGATCGGTATGTCTTCATACCAATATTTATTTGTATAATATTTTTTAAATATTACAATAGTATTACAAACTTAATTTTTTCTTATCGAGATTTAATACTTTAGATTCATCGCCTACACCTAATACACAACCAACGCCTGGTGTGAATTGTATAAGTGTCCAAGTACCTGTTTCTTTATTGACCAATAACATAAACTTGGTCTTTTCTTCAGAACCACCCCAAACAGGTACTTCTTTATAGTCACCATTCATTAATTCGTTGACTATTTTCTTTGTATCGTCACAGACAAGAGTTTTCTCTATTTTAAAAGAGGTAGACTGTGCTATTGCCACAGTTGTTAGTAATGTGGCAAATACTATGGTAACTAATTTTTTCATTATACGCCTTGTGGTGGAGGTTCTTGGCCCATTGGTATTTTGCTAGTGGCCAATGTTGTTTGTTGATTTTTTATGCTTGATGGTACAGGTGCTGCCGCTGGTGCTTCTGGTGTAACAACAGCTAATTGTTCTAATAACGGTCCACCTTCTACAATTGTTCGTAATACATCTCCTGCTGGACTGTAATAGGATCTTACCTTAAACAATAGTAATTTTTTTCCATCTACGTTTCCGACCACTTGTACTCCTTGATTATTTGGAGTAGCTGATCCAACAAGATCTGTTTTCATAAGTGCTGCTTCTAATCTCGAATCAACCCTTAATAAATTAAAACCCGGTGTTCCTGGTTCTGTAGATAGTTTAACAATATCAACAGTCTCGATACTGGAAGTAGCTTGATCATAATTATTACTATATCTAATTAATCCATTGGTTATAGATTTAATTAACTCTGCTTCGGCATGAACACTCTTTCCACCTGTTAGTCTTTGAATTTTTGGAATTACTAATGTGGAATAAATGCCTTGCATGGCAGATATATGTTCTCCATTGGTTGTTCCCCATTTATTTTTAAATTTTGAAATATCAATACCAAATACGGTGCTAAAGAAAGTTACTTGTTTATTCCAATCATGACCGCTTGCCTGCCCAAGTTGGCTTGGACCTGTTTTAGCACTTATAAGATTAATTCTCTTTCCATCAATATGTAAAATTAAATCAGCCTTGGTTCCCTTTTGATCACTTACACCATCACATATAACTTCGATAGTATTGGTGTTAGGATCAGCGGCAGTTTGGTCAATTCCTGCTTTTATTTTTTCAGAATCTCTAGCATATTTTAATGCTGATAATATTGTGCCTTTAACTTCGCCTGGAAAATTTTGATTGTTTTCTATGCTACTCATTAAATTAACAAATGTCTTAACACTTCTGCCTGGAGCAATAACTACAATATCAACTTCGTCTAGTTTTCCATTTTTATGTCTAAGTGGTCCGTGAAATGTTAATTTTAATGAATCAAGTAGTTGTCCTTTTTTACCTGTTACATTTTGTTGTATCATTTTTTTAGCAAGATTAACAAATTCAGTTGCACCTACTTCTGCCCCGGCTGCTAGAAATTTTGCACCAGCAGCAACACCCAGGGCAATTTCACCAATATCTCCAATATTATAATCGGATTCTTTACCTTTAATTTCAGCACTTTTTTCAATGTCTGCTAAATTTATAAATTGTGGCCTACCTTCTGTATCGGTAGTAGTTAATTTTATTTTTCCTATAGGATCTAAATCTAAATAACCTTTATGATTTGTTTGGCCAGCACCTGCATCTAAAATAGATTGAATACGGGCCGCCTCTGTTTGATCAATTACAACAGTTTTTCCGTATTTGCTTGCAGCACTAGGTGTAATAACTATTGGAGTTTTATTGCTAATTAGAGCAATAAGATTATCAACATACTGTTTTCTAAGTCCAGTATTGGACAATCCTGCTTCGTATAAAAATTCTCTTGCTCTCATAATAGTATATTTATACTACTTCTGGAAACAACACTTCGCTGACAAATCTCTTCATTTTAGCTTCTTCTACACCCATACTAACCATACTACGGATAACGTGTGGATTCTGCTTTTGATAGTGACAATAGCGATTCTGCGCCATATGATAATCTGCTGCATCTTGCTGCGTATTTCCTACATTTTTTAGATAATGATCCAATGTTCTAGTGGCTAATTCGCATAAATTATCAAGTTCTTCGCCTGCATTTACATTACCCGCAGCAACCATGCTAGTACTGAATATGCTTCTTGCCCATTCAGGAAGGTCTCTGGGTTTTTGCCAATTGTAGTATAGTACCTCATTGGCAAACCAACGCATCATAAGATGTGAAGGCTCACCTGCTGCACTAAAATCACAGAAAGCACCAGTGATCTTATTTGGGCCACATACAGCATCAAATCCAAAAATAGGACTAGGATCGTTGAAATGTGGAAATACAGTACAATGCAGAATGTAGATATTGTGTGTTTCTCTATTGTCTACAATTTCTATATGTGCTCTACGGTAACGTGGGCTTGACCAAAGTTGATTATGCCAGTCGTAGTCTAACTTACCTGTTATAGGTTCGCCTGTGGCATTAAATTTAGATTCAAGAGTTTTAGCTAGTTCTTCAATTTTGTTCCAAACGACTGTCATATGATTCCATTATTTTAATTGCCCATTCAAAGGCTATATTAGCTTCGATAGCCATGTCGTCTGACAACATTGTACGTACAGTTTTAATTAACTCGGCACGATCTTCAAACTCTAGATGTGTATGTGGTGCTTCAACCATTTTTTTAATCATTTGGCCACCATGTAGGTCGCCCATGTGCCAGGTATAAAGATGTGCCATAATACGAGTAGGATCACCTAACGTTCTTATATAACTAGCATACTCTTTAGTTACTTCTTTATAGGTATTGAAACTTCCTATAGGTTTATCCATAGATTCATAGTCATCCATGATTAATCCTGCTCGTTCAAAATTAGCAGGTAAGGCATCTAGTAATCCTGCCTTACGGGCAGCGTGTTCAATTTCTTTATACCAAAGTTGTTTCTGATATGTAAAATCTACCCAAACATCGTAGGGTAAAGTTTTAGCAAATACTGCTTTCATAAAGCGAGTATCTTCCGCCTTTTGATGTTTATCAGCGGTTAGATCTTTTAGGCTCATAGTAGTTCCTTATTCTGGTTCTATCTTAATTATCAAAGGATAACCATGTGCTCTTGCTAAATTGACTCCGTCGACTGCTTTTTGTTCTGCAATTTCATAACCATATATACCTGCTACTGCACTACCTTTATGATGTACATCCAGTGTTACTTTCATAGCATGTTTTTCGTCATGTTTAAACACATTCATTAACATGGCCACGACAAATTCCACAGGAGTAACATCGTCATTGCAAACAATAACTTTAAATTTTCCAGGTTCTTTAATAGAACGAGATGTTACTTTTTTCTTTTCAATTACAGGTAAATCAGTGCTCATAATTTTATTTCATAATAGGGGGCCGAAGCCCCCAGGTTTTTATTCGCCCTTAATTTTAAGGACACGCGGTTTCAACGCATCAGGAACGATTCGCTTCAATTCGATTGTCAGCACACCATTCTTGATAGTCCCTTCTCCTACTTCCATATGTTCAGCCAAGGTCCACGAACGAGTAAAGTCGCGGAATGCCAAACCACGGTGTAGGAATTCAGCAGTGACATCACTGTCTTTGCTGCGGACACCTTTAACGATCAATTGATTTTGATCGATTTCAACTACAACTTCATCCTTGGCAAAACCGGTCACAGCGATTTCCAACTCATATGTATCGTCATCGTGTTTAACAATGTTGTAAGGGGGATAGTTGTCTTTGAGTTGATTTGCAAAACGATGCTCAAAATCGTTAAACATTGTATCAAATCCTAGAAGTGCTCTGTTTAGAGCGTTGGCGTCAAAACGAGTTATTTGTGTCATATTTTTTCTCCTTTAAAAGTAAGATAACACTGGGCACTATGCCCTAAAGTGGGACCCTTAATAGGTGTCCCACAATATTATTTATTATACGGTCTCTTTAACTTCTGCGTCAATGATTCCATCATCCGCATCTTTCTTGGCCTGCTCTTCGGCTTTCTTTGCTGCTTCTTCGGCTTCGGTCTTTTTAGCAGTAATCGGCCCCATGGCTTGATAAAGTTTTGGAATGCTTTCTTGGATAATTTTAGCGTCATCACCTTTGATAGCATCACGTACAGCCTGTGCCGCATCAGTAACATTCGCTCGTTCTTCTTCAGTAACCTGCTCGCTAAACTTATCAATATCCGATTGGAATTCGTTCAGTGTAGATTCAGCATTGTTACGTGCTTCAATAAGTTCACGTAGTTTCTTATCTGATTCAGCATTAGCCTCGGCATCTTGAACCATACGTTCGATTTCTTCCTTGCTAAGTCCGCTATCAGATTTAATAGTGATCTTATTCTCTTTGCCGGTACCTTTGTCCACTGCTTTGATATTCATAATACCATTGGCATCAATGTCCAACGTAACTTCAATTTGAGGTTGTCCGCGGCGTGCTGGAGGAATACCTTCCAATTTGAATTCGCCCAGCAATTTATTATGCTGGACGAATTCTCTCTCGCCTTGGAATACTTTGATATCAACAGCAGGCTGGCCGTCTTCGGCAGTACTGAACACTTGACTGTGTTTAGTTGGAATGGTTGTATTCTTTTGAATCAACTTGGCCATTACACCGCCCATGGTTTCAATGCCTAGTGACAACGGAGTAACGTCTAACAATAGAACATCTGTACGTCCACCACCTAATACATCACCCTGGATAGCAGCACCGGCAGCAACTGCTTCGTCTGGGTTAACATCCTTACGTGGTGATTTGCCAAATAGTTTCTCAACTGTTTCAACAACCTTAGGCATACGTGTCATACCACCAACTAAGATAACTTCGTCGATGTCAGAAGCAGTAACTTTAGCATCTGCCATGGCAGTCTTGCAAGGCTCAATACTACGTTGGATCAATTCGTCAACTAGACTTTCCAACTTAGCACGAGTGAGTTTAACATTCATATGTTTAGGACCACTTGCGTCTGCTGTGATGTAAGGCAAGTTAACATCAGTTTGAGCACTACTTGACAATTCAATCTTGGCTTTCTCAGCGGCTTCTTTCAAACGCTGAAGTGCTAACATATCCTTCTTAAGGTCAACGCCGTTGTCTTTCTTGAACTCATCAACCAAGAAGTCCATAATACGTTGGTCAAAGTCTTCACCACCTAGGAATGTATCACCGTTAGTGGATAGAACTTCAATTTGTTTCTCACCATCAACATTGGCAATTTCAATAATAGATACATCAAATGTACCACCACCTAGGTCGTATACTGCTACTTTACGATCACGATTGTCTTGTTTGTCTACACCATAGGCCAATGCAGCAGCAGTGGGTTCATTGATAATACGCAGAACTTCAAGTCCTGCAATTTTACCAGCATCCTTAGTTGCTTGACGTTGTTGGTCATTAAAGTAAGCAGGAACAGTGATAACTGCCTGTGTAACTTCGTGTCCGAGATAGTCTTCAGCAGTACGTTTCATTTTACGCAAAACTTCTGCACTGATCTGCGGAGGAGCAAGTTCTTGATCATTTGCGCTTACCCAAGCATCACCATTAGACGCTTCGATGATTTTGTAGGGCATTAGATCAATGTCCTTTTGCACAGCCTGTTCTTTGAACTTACGTCCGATTAGACGTTTGGCTGCATAGATTGTGTTCTTTGGATTTGTAACTGCCTGTCGTTTTGCACTAGCACCTACAAGAATTTCTTCATTAGCGTAGGCAATAATACTAGGAGTAGTTCTTGCACCTTCGCTGTTTTCGATTACTTTGGGGATACCGTTTTCAATAACGGCTACACATGAATTGGTTGTACCGAGGTCGATACCGATTACTTTACTCATTTTTTTCTCCTTTAAATTAAGTAAGATTTGTTTGGCCCTATGCCTTATGTAGAAGCCATTAGGTCATCTACGCATTTATTTATTATACATAAATCAACTATCATTGTCAACGTGGTCGGCTGCTTTACCAACGGTTTGCATAATTTTATTATATTTGTTTCTACTTTTTTCTGCATCATATGCAGATGTTGTATTTTTATTATCTATATTATTCAAAATAGGATATAACATTTTATCTACAATCCTACGGCTCATATCTTCCATAACTGTTGCTGGATCATCACCGTTAGCAATTCGTTGCAAAGCCCGGCCCTTTTCAAACATCTCTACTCGGACCGCCCATGATTCGGTTGTTTCATTTTTATTTTTTCTCATTGACTATATTTAAGAACAAAAAATGTAGCATATTTTTCAGTATAGAATATAAAGTTTGCTATTGCTGTAGTAGTGTATATATCATGATCTGCATGATATTTAGAAGGGTGATATGAAAAGTCAAAGTCCTTGCCCTGGATCATTCCCTGTTGTTTAATTTCTTGAACTATTTCCATAGTTCTTTTTGCATCTATAAACAGTTTAATAATCTTCACGAGAATCTCAATATAAACATAGTAACATCTTTTTCGTCTTTGAAATAAAATTTTTTATCTTTTTCAAACCAACGTGATCCACTTTTGCCAAAGTGTTCTCGACACCAATCCATAGCAGGAGTGACTATATCGTCGTATTTGTTTTTATCAGTAACAGGTAATGATACCCAATGATATTCACCAAGCCAACTTTTGGCCTGGCCTTTTTTCATTGGAGTAAGTTCTGGTTCAAATGTTGTTCCATTAAACACACTTGTACTAATATTAGGAAGACCGGGTATTGTTGTTGCCATTATGAACTCCACTTTAATAAATACCACATTTTATCTTTTTCCTCACGGAACCAAAAGTAATCACCATTAGCATACCAACGCTCGTTGGGCTTCCATGTTGTTGGTCCAGGATCTTGCCAACGACTCATACTACACTCGCCAAATTGTTCTGTACACCAATCAATTTTTTTGGCATAAAACCTCCCACCGTGACCTATAGGTGCAATATGATATTTGATACCAAATACAGTATCATTAGGATTATAATTGCTCATGCCCACCTCAATGCTGCTATTGTAGCATACTTGGCATGCTTTTGTCTAATCTTTATGGTTAACCGATTGTCAGTAGCATCACGATCAGCCATGCCCCAATCCCAATCCCACTTTTGACGACCCACATTCTTTTCCAGCCATGGGCGATAGTGATCGTTTGGATCGGCACTATCAACATACTCAAACTCAGGACCATACCCGGAATATCCGTATCTATGACTAGGACCAACTTTAACTTGTCCTTTTGGCCATGAGACATTGATTACAACTCCGGGCATAAATCGCCACCAGAGTTGTTCTTTGATATTCAATCCGCAGGGCATCCAATAGTTTTGTCTAAAGAAGAAAAGACCTTTAATCTCACGCTTGCTCATGACCACCTCAATGCTAACATGGTATATAATTTTTCGTGTATGTCAAATTGGCACCTAGTTAATCCGTATGCCATTAATTCATAACGCCATTCTTTAGGTTGATCACGCAACCATGCACCTACGTCTCTATCGCAATCTATGGTATACCATATCTCACCGTCGACTACGCTTTGGTCTTGTATTTTAAAATTTGATTCATATTTCTGAGGTGCAATCACCGCTTCATCAATCGCCGTCCGCATTTTGTTAGCAATCTTGTTTAGGATTTGATCTTGTAAATCACTTGTCATGACCACCTCAACAAAAACATTAACGCATCCTTCTCATTGGCAAAAAAATAATCAATCTTAGTATTGTCACAAGAATGCACAGCATTAGTAATATAACTTGGGCAATATTTATGAGCCCATTCCAAAGGTTTCCATATTGGATCATAAGGTAACGTAACTGTCATGACCATCTCAATGTAAAATGTGTAGCATCTTTTGCGTCTAAGAAATAGAATGTACTACTTTCCCACCGATTTGTTTGCAACAAACACTTACGCCTAGTATATTTCGTAACCCACCTTACCATTTCCGCAACTTGATCACACCAATCAGTCCAATTCATTCCCGGGCGTACTGTAAGACGTACCTTGTGATAATTCTTGTCAATATCACGTTTTGCTTTTCTACGCTGTTTGCTATTCATGACCATCTCAAAATAAACATAGTACGATCCCGTTCATCACGGAACCAATACTTAAGATTACTGCCAACCCAACGAGCGTGTTCTACTGACCAATCAGACTCTCCCATTGTATCTATTACCCACTGGTCCATGCCCCACCACTCTGCCTCAGTGTAGTTTGATGGTTTAACCCAATAGGGCCATTTAGGTTGATTGTCAGCATAGCCAGTTTTGAGATGTTTCACGTTTATTTCATCTATCCATCGTGTTGCCATTTCGGATATATCAGTCTTACCGTATTGTCTGCCAGCAGCCATGGCACGTTTCTTAAGCATTGAACAGACGCCCAACATGTTCTACGGTGAGATCATCGTTGGGCACAATAGGAGCATTCCACATCAAGGCCATAAGAAGTGCATCCTTATTGCTGTTAAAAACAAAGTCCATATAGTCAACATTAGCATGACTTTGAAATCTATCTCCAGGAAGACCAAAATGCTCAATGGCCCAAGCACATACGTCGTTCCAACGTTGTTCATTATCAAACTCACGACTCCATGATATCCGTACCGTGCTGGTCATTCTTCAACTCCAAAATGTTCTTTAATCACAATAGGAAGCGATTGAATACCATTATCTTCTTCAACAATTTGAACACATTCCCGAACAATCAACTCGGCGAACAGTTCGTGATCGTAAGTCTGATTTTCATAAGACCAATCAGGAGTCTTGCATTCTTCCCAAAGGTCTCGAATTCGTTGGTTCATTCTTCAACTCCGAAATGTTCTCGAATCTTTTTAGATATACCTTGTGTGTGTACTTTAAGACCTCCGCTCTGTGCGGCTCGGTCTATCGCTTGTCTAGTAGAAAACTTACATAGATCCATGGAAATAGTAAATCCTGTTTCGTTATGCGGTGCTAGAACAATATCACAGCATTCTCGCACAATCAACTCGGCGAACTTTTCTTTGTCGAATTCTTGAATACGCTCAGTCATCATAGTTTTAGGATCGTATTCAATACGACTAGAAGTAGCCTGTTCAGCAAGTTCTTTAATTCGTTCGTTCATTTCTTTTTCCTACGTTTAAGCATTTTCTGATATTGCTCTTCGGTTAATGAATGGCTAGTATCACAATCCCCATTTGGATCTAGAGTACGGCCACAATGACAAGACCCACTCATATCCACCAATCGAGTCATACCTTTAATTGGTATTGATACAATATATCTAATCTGTTCTTCTACTCTGAGAGGTAGGTCTGAATGTACAAGTACCATATCTTCAACTTCACGTATAACAATACCCACTAAAGGAACTTTGTTTAGTCGACCAAACACTCTATCCCCATAGTTGTATTTGGGTTTAGGTAGGTCTTTATCACGTTGTAGAAATTGATCAGTTTGTGTTACCATTTTTCAATACCATTCTAAATCAATTAATTCTGTTTTACTAACTGATTCGCCTTTTAGGGCCATCCATACTTCCTGCTTCTCGGTGTATACTAATCCGTGCTTCTCCAAAATAGGTCTACGCATTTCTGATGTCATATCATACCATGCCTCTACGTTAGCATAACTGCCATATGCTTGCTTTGGACAATATTCGTTGATCCATCCGGCTAATGCCTTAAATGCTTCAAGGCTATTAGAAATATGGCTATGTCGAACAGCACCAATAAAATCATTGGCCAATACAGCGGTAAAAAAACTGCCAGAAGGATATCCATAGACCAAATAGTTAGCGATGGTATCGGCAAATTCTCTAGGAACATCCCACCGTTCGAATGTTTCGTACATACGATTTCGACTATAAACAGTTATATTCATTTTACACCTCAAAGTAAAAGTCAGGATTGAAACCGCTAGTATCTTCATGACCAATGTAGCCACGCGGATTACTAATCACACGGGTATCACCGATCATGTAATCAACTGGATCATGCAGATGGCCATGAACCCAAGTTTTGATGTTTTCATGATCAAGGATGAACTCACTTAGGTCACTGGTGTATCCTCCATTCATAGTTTGATCATGCTTGTATTTGTCATTGATACTTGCATAACTAGGACCATGATGAGTAATAACAACAAAAGGTTTGTCACGATTCATTTCCAATACGGTTTTAAAGTATTGTTTAGTTTTAAAATGTACCCCAGCGGTATGCTCGGGTGTTAGTTTATGATACACATCTTTAGCAGGATAATGATTGGTTATAAGTTTATAATCATTCATGAACTGCTTAAGAGTAAATGCAGTAATGCTATCACCCCGGTTGAGGTCAGTCCATAGTGTAGCACCCATGAACATAACACCCTTGTAATTAACCACTTCGTTTTCCAACAAGGCGACATTCTTAGGTAGTATGCTTTTTAGTTCGTTATAAGTCTTATCAAATCTATTGTGGTAATGCTCATGATTGCCAAGCACCATAAACACTTGGTCGTACTTAGCACACTCCCATTTGAAGAACTCTGAACAACGGAATTCTTCAATAGGAGTATCTTGTACTAGTTTAGTGCTGTGGTGGTGTTTTTTGATGCTGCGAACTTCAGCGATATCTCCAGCCAAGATCAGTACTTCACCACCAGCCATTTCTTGGTAGCCAAATTCTAAATGTAAATCACTGACTAGACTAACTCGCATATTAACACCATTTTAGTAAGAACCATTGATATTCTTTATCAGTGGCAAAATAAATTCTCATTGTAGGTTGATTGTTAATCCAACACCACTCAGTATTTGGATTACTAATCTTAGTTACAAACTCATAATCATCACTGGCGCCCCATTGTTGATTACACCATTTTCTAATATCACAGAATAGTTGATACTCATTATAAAAGAAGTTAGCACAATACTTATACTTGGAAAAACCATTCATTCGAGCATCAACTTTTCTGTGTTTCATGTTATCCTAACTTGATTTTTTGCTCGTTCACTATATAATTTATGCCCACGTTCTCTAATCAATTCAGCGGTCTCTTGGGGATATTCTTCCCACTGTTCTCTCCAAAATGCTTCATCCATTCCTTCGGAACAATCGATAGCATAGATTTCATAATGACGTTGCGGATTAAATCTAGCCCGCAGTAGCAATCCGCGAACAATACTGTTCAATGGATTGCTAAGTCGTGGCTGCTCTTTTAACAATCGTATAGTATTTTCTTGATCGTGAAACTCGTACTTAGAAATAGGTACAATGGAGTCAATTCCTAATTGATCCCAACTAAAGATGAATGCGTTTTTTGTTGCCATACTGATATTATACACTAAACTGGTAAATTTGTCAAGTGGTTTTCAAACCGTTAAATAATCAAAAGGATCGATAATGGAAAAGATTAAGAAAGCACTTTGGTTTACAGCGGGTATTTTATTTTTAGGTTTAGCCTATATTGGTATGGTTGTACCCGGAATACCATGGTCTACTCCATCCTTACTTGCTACTTACTGCTTTGCTCGCAGCAGTAAAAAGTTTCATGACTACATGTTAAATCATAAGTTGTTTGGACCATTTATCAAAGACTGGCAAGCAGGCAGTGTATTTCCATCTAGAGCCAAATGGTTCATGTTTATAAGCATGGATGTTAGTTTGGTTATCTTTTGGTTTGCTACACAGAATTGGAAAGCCACAATGGGCATGGGCATATTCTTTGCCTTAATTATACTTTGGGCAAGCCGTTTGCCAGGTAGCAGAGAAGAATCCGACCGCCGCCAAGCAGCCGGGGAAAAACTAGGCTGGTTTAAATAATTTGGCCAGTTACAGCATAAATTAAATCATCCAACTGACGCTGGTAGTCTTTTCCGTTACGTCGAAGTATCCATATTTGTTCCACTAGTTGGTTAGAATCGTATGGGCCGGTGCTCTTTGGCAATTCACCACGATCTTCTAATTCTTCTAGCAAATCTTCTGTGTCAAAATCTGTAAGATCAACCTCTACTTCAACTTCGGTATAGACTGTTTTATACTTGCTCATTTTTGTTCTCTTTCTGTATCATATCCAATGTGTAATTAAACCAGCCAGTGAATCCTACAATCCAGGCTGATACTTCGTGATGATCCCAATGCCACCATATCATTATAGCAGAAAATATAGTAATTACAATTGCGACATATTTAAAAATTTTATCAAACATACTTTACCTTTCAACAATACGATATTGGCTAAACGGATAATTCTCATTTAACCATTCCAACATACCCGGTTCATATGGTAATACAACACTACCATATTTGTTAGTAATATATTTCATAATTAACAATTAATATCCACATTACGACCTTTATCTAATGCCAAGCGTTTAGCACGTTCAGTCTTAAGTTCTTGTACTTTAACGTCGTGTTTTTTTCTTTCAATACTTTGAACATATTCTGCTTCACGATGTTTGGTTAGTTGTGCTTGTGCTGCTTGATATGCATGTAGATGTTCTTGACTTCTATTAACTTTCATATTACCTCTCCCTTACATTAAGTTTACGGTACATGTTCTGTACACCGACTGCCTGACGGATAGCATCTTCTAATGCATTATGTTTAGACTCTTTAGGCATATCTGGATCAAAGCCAAGGTCAAACAATGTACGTGTATCACGGATCTGCCAATACTGCCAAGGAACTGGCTTACCTAATTGACGATAAATGTTTTCTAATATTACAATATCGAACACACTACCATGACTCCAAAAGGCACTACATCCCCAGGCAAATTTGTGGAACTTATCAATTGCTTCAACCAATGGCACCCGATCATCTGGACTAAATGCTTCTTCCATAATTTCTGGGGACTGTTTGCTCCACCAATCGAGTGTTCCCGGATCTACTTCTCTATTTAGAGCATCTTGGTCATCGATGTTAATACGAAAATATATTTTATCTGAATAACCTGTTCCGTAGGGATTGAAGTGTACTGCGCCTAGCGTAAGTACTACAGCATTAGGTGAGACTGCCATTGTTTCTAGGTCCACCATCATGTGTTTAGCCATAATTATCTTTCTATTAAGTGTTGTTTGCTAATTTCTTTTTCAATCTATCTTGCCGCCAGCCTTCACGCATCTTCTCACGTTTGGCTAATTCTTTAGCATCGGGCGAGATCTGAACAGGATCTGGCACTTCAACAACTTCGTCTAACGTGGGGAGGAAAGCATCATATGCATGAGTGTTAAGTTCGAATCCAATGAAGTTGCGGCCCCAACGAATAGCAGTGCGGCCAGTAGTAAGCCCGCCACCAAAACAATCAAGGACAGTGTCTCCACGGTTTGAACTGTACCTAATGAACTTTTCGATAAAGTCTTCCGAAAGTTGATTTTTATTTTTAATCTGCCCTGGTTTATAATCCCTAGGCATGTCCTGAACACTGAGTCTGTCATTGTAACTATCCTTGTTGTCTGTGTATTTGTATGAATTATTGAATGTACGTTTCTGTTTGCCCTTGGCAGGCTTTTCCCAAAACAATACATGATAGTGACTGCTGACCCATTTCTTAGTTGCATTTACTCCGAATGTATATTTGGCAATAATGTGATTTACTTCCTCTAGTTCTGATTCGTGTAATGCATTTAGTATATGATGCAGATTTGTATATCCACTAACAATGTAGATGCTACCACCTGGTCGCAATACACGGGCACATTCATTAATCCAATCTTTGCTAAACTGTGCGTAATTTTTTAATGGTACATCTATGTATCCGGGAACTACATTACTTTCATCTCTATGATAAAGTACATCCAATGTGTCTCCGTCAATACCATATGGGGGATCTGTAAAAATCAAATCAACAGAATTATCTGTAACATGCTCACGCATGCCTTCAATGCAAGATTGATTATAAACTTTATGACTCATATTAAAATTGATTCAGAAAATCTTCCTGCATCTTGTTTTTCTTTTCCTTGTAGTTTGATACATGTGAAGTGACTGTATATTCATCTGGATTAACAACCTCAGTGAACAAGTTTGCAGGCACATTCTTTGCTTCAATGCCATCACCACTAAATTTAAGATATGGTGTAAGATCTTCAACAGCGATTACATAGGCACTATAGTTATCAGCAACCATTAGGTACTTGGCATATGTATCGGGCAATGCTGTACGTTTATTCTCACCATGCGAGTTTGCCAATTTAACAGTTACGGTCTTATCCAATTTGGATAATTTTTTAATCCCTGGACGATTCTTTGTTTTGGTTTGCGTAGTACGCATTCCATAAAACACACTACTGACAAATTTAAATTCCTGTGTAGTGTTATTTAGATTGGTAAGGATATGATCAACGCCGTCCAAATTAGTATATTCAATTGCTCCGTTGCTATAATGGGCAAGTGCTTTTTCAATTAGATCACTTTTGTCAAAACGATCTTTTTGGCTGTTCATTGTAGTACCAACTGTAGCAACAGCGGAGAAGAATTTATTCCAGTTTACATTAGATTTATTATATTCGGCAACTGTAGCAGCAGTCATTTCGCTCTTTCTGTGTTGTTTAAGTATATATTATACAATGAATTCGCATTCATGTCAAGCCCGGTTTTACCAAATTATTTAATCAAATTGGGAAACTGTGCTACTATTAATGGAATAATTGCCTGTGCTTCATCATCTGTTATATTTGACAACATACGATTAAGTATACGGGGTAGTACCTGCATATTATCAGGGTCATCAATTTTCTCCTGAGTCCAACCTAATCTAATGCCTTCGTCCCTACTAACAATATGATCTAGTTCTGGAACATGCCAATCCTGATCATGCCTATCAGTGACTACTTGATTCTCTCCCTTGCCCCAATCGAACTTACGTTCTACTCCAACATAATCTACCCATGTATCAGGACACTTGTCATACATAGTCTGACATTGTTGAGGAGTCCACTTATATCTACTACGATATGGACCAAATATTGCTAGATACTTGTAGTCTCCGTTACGATCAAAACAGAAGTCGTCATACAACTTATTAGTGAAGTATGTGTTTTCTTCATAACGTTTGTGAGGCTTACGTTTAGTAATAGCCTCATTTAGTTTTTGATAGTTTTTCATTAACCTGAGAATGGCATTTTAAAAGGCGGCATGTACTTGACATGTTCCGCACCATCTTCACCTTTGCTCGTACCTGGCTTAATTGCCTGCCAAACGATACTAGACTTCTTAGTAGGTTGATACTTCGCTACAATTTGTCTAATACCTTCAGCCAACAGTACAGGTTCCGATGCATCATTACCGACTTCATATTCTTCACAATATTTGTCTTTGGCACGATACACTTGATCACGCAATTGACGAGCACTTCTTGCACCATACTTTTCGTGCAATGCTTGATAAATTGCTTCATCAACGGCTTTGGCATCACCGATGTTACCTTGTTGTTTTAGGAACTCACAAAGTCCCCATGACACGTTAGTAGCAAATACACATTCGGTAAACAATCGCATATTGATATTAACTGCACGAGTCCATATGTCAAAACCATACGTGTCAAGGTAAGTAAGCATGTTACCAATACCTGTTAGTGCTTTAGACTGGCGACTGCTTTCGCTCTTGTCGTCTTTGTCTAGCACCTTAACACCATTAGCATTAAACACTCGCCATGCCTTAAGATACCGTTCTTCATCAGGGGTCAATGGCAATTTGAGTTTTTCTTTTTCACGGGCTAAGTTTGTACCGTTGCGCCATTTGTCATACTCGCTTGCAGGAAGTGATACAATATTAATTGAGTGATACTGTTCAGCATCAACGATCGCTAGCATTCTAGCAATATCATCAAATGCTATATAGTTCATAGGCATTTGATCAATACCCACAATACAACTAGCCAATGTACGATGTTGTGCGTCATTAACTACTTTGTCGCCATTCTCCATCTCACGGCCAGTTGCGGGCTGTACAAGATGTGGCTTATAATTAAACACTAGGTCGCCGATTAAATGCTTAACTCGAACCATGCGTTGTTGTCTATAGTTAATCCACATCTCAGATATGTTAACAAAGTTACTATTGTTGCGATACAACATACCTCGTCCAAACAACTGATCAAAGAATGGCAACTCCATTTCTTTAAAGATTCCTGCTTCTTGACAATGATTAAGGACAAACATGATAACGTCCTCTACCTTAGCATATCCATCGTCATCCATAATTGGACTAACATCGAGCAGTTCGGCAACCTTGCTCATACGGCGGCGAATCTCTACAGGATCAAAATCCTTGATAGGTTTACGCTGACTTTTTGGACCGCAAAGTCCTGTAAGATCATCACCGTATTTGTCAGTGATACATTTTAGATAAGCCATTTTAGACTCCGTATTGTTACAATATGTATATATTATATACGGTTTTACCTAAAAAGTCAACCTCTAATACATTTTTTTGGGTAATTGTTGTTCTTGGAGTTTCTTTTTCCAACGGGCTTTGGCAGCACCTTTGGCACGTTTACGTGTAGTAGTGGGTTTTTCGTAAAACATTTTGGCTTTGACATCTTCAAGAAGCCCAGAATCTTCTACTTTTTGTTTGAATTTACGTAGTGCTACTGCTAACGGAAGATCCCCCACTAAGACCTTATTTCCAAATACTTTATTGTTTTTGCTCATTTTTCTTTTTATCAAAAATCATTACGGCCGGTTTACCGATTATAGTATCTTTACTTATCCGTATTGATTTTAAACCGCGTTCTACAAGATCAACAGCGTCAAATTGATAAGGCAATAGTGCTTTTTCTATAATGTTTTTTAAGCCACGAGCATTAGTTTTGAGTTCTTTGGCTTTACTAGCAACTTCATTTAATGCCTCGTCATCAAACTCAAGTTTAATACCATCGAGTTCAAACAGATATTGATATTGTTTTATTAAACTATTCTTTGGTTCTTTAAGAACCCCAACTAGTTGTACAACTGTTAGTTCTTCAACATTTATACATAGACCAAAACGTCCAACAAACTCTGGTATCAACCCAAATTTAATCAAATCCTTAGTAGTGAGGTCTTCATATACTTTGTTAGTATCAGTCTCATTTGCCACGTTAGCATGAAACCCGACGGACTTTGCATCTTTACGATGTTGGATAATTTTGTCAATACCTACAAATGCTCCACCACAAATAAACAATATACCGCGGGTATCAATCTCTTGCATTTCACTACCGGGGTGTTTACGTTTGCTAGTTGAAGGAACACGCATGATAGATCCTTCAATCATTTTTAATAGGGCTTGTTGCACACCTTCGCCGCTGACATCTCTAGTGATACTGGCACTTTCGCCTTTACGAGCAATCTTATCAATCTCGTCGATATAAACAATTCCTCTGCTGGCTTTTTCAATATCGCCATCTGATTCATTAATCAAACGAGTAAGGATACTTTCTACATCATCACCTACATATCCTGCTTCAGTAATGCCAGTAGCATCACAAATGGCAAAGGGAAGATCTAAGTAATCAGCAATCTTACGAGCCATCATGGTCTTGCCGCATCCTGTTGGGCCGAGCATTAGTACATTAGTTTTTTCAATCTCTAATTCATCTGTTGGATTATTAATACGTTTGAAATGTTGACTAACTGCTACACTAAGAGCAATTTTAGCATTGTCTTGGCCTATGACATATGAATCTAAATACTCTTTTATTTTAACAGGATTCAATAGTTTGGCTTCTTTGGGGAATTGTTTTATTTTTTCATCTTTTAATATGTCAACACATAGATCAACGCAGTCGTTACACACGGCTGCATTCTCACCTACAATAAGTTTCTCTACGTCTTCTTTGCTTTTTCCGCAAAAATCGCAAACATGCGTATCATTAATTTTGGTCATTAAATGCTCTTTGTAAAAAGTTTTCTATATTTGTTATTCTATTTTGATTTATATAATGGAAAACTGCTGATGTATTTTCATCAGTTGTTTTATAGTAAGTATTTTTCTTACCCAATATATAACCACTCAGTGCTGATGTTATATTATTTAAACTATCCAAGTCAATATACTTATACTCTGAACGAGCCATAGCATGAAAAAACCAAGGCAAGTCAACTTCGCCTGAATAAAAATAAATGTTGACATTTTCTTTTATTTCAGAATTAGCAAACCATTGACTTACTTTTTCTTGATCTTCATCACTTAAATGTACAAACAATATACTGTATGATTCATTTTCAAAAATGTCAGGAGGCGTGATAAGTGTAAGTTTGCCCGCCATCATACTTTAGCCCTTACTGCTAATATTAAATGTTCTGGAACATCAGTCATTTTTGCTTGTCTTGTTCTTATAAGATTTGCCCATTGATTTACGAGTACCTCGCTCCTGTGCTCTGGTGTATCGCTGATTTCATTATATTCAGTTTGAGTAATTGTATTGGTCCATACACTACTTTCTTTTTGTTCTTCATTCTGAACATAACCATCAGTTTCTTTTATTTGTTCAATTTGAATGTTATCTGGTTCGTAGGCAGGTTCTTTGATTACACCACATTCTGAATTAGGACAATGTAATCCTATGTTAGGTGCATCGACTAGTTCAGTACCACACTTGCTACAATTAATAGGTTCAAAGTCTGTACCTTTAGGTTCTTCTACAACAGGTTCATCTGGCATAAGAATAACATCAGTTTTAGGAAGTTCTTCTTCGACTTCTTTCTTAGGCATTCTAAGTCCAACAATAGTACCGTCATTGTCTTTAAGCACACCCGGCTTACCTTCACGTTCTCTAAACTCTTGAAAACTCATCTGACTTGCTAACAATAGAATAACTGCCAGTGGATCAAATACCACAATCAATGTGATAATAACCCAAGTTACTGCTTTCTCTAAAATGCCAGGATCAGTGCTGCCATAAAAGAAGGCTGCTATATATTTTATAGGTCCTACTTCTGCTTCCACTTTACGAACTTCTGCGGCAATAGGGGCCCGTTCTTCATTAAGACTACTAATTGTTTTCTGTTCGGCGTCGATGTCCTGAAGCAGTCTAGCACGGTCCTTGGACTGGCTGCGTCGTAGCGCAACTGATTTCTCCGCACCTTTTTC
>JAUKPQ010084180.1:0-19295 GCA_032273045.1 Chloridella minuta | reverse complement strand
TTGGAGTAAATACCCCTAGAAACACCTCAATTAGCCACGTTAAAGAAGAGTCGGACTAGATATGCCTGCTTCAGACTCAAAGGCGCTTAAATCGCCTACAGAGCCTCTTAAGGGGGTTATAGAACCTCGTATATGGACTCAAAGCCCGGAATTACCTAGTTATGGCATAGATTTTATCGAGTTCTGCGAGTCAATCGGCTATAAATTGCTCCCCTGGCAACAGTTCCTAGCCCATGAAATCTGCAAAGTCGGAGAAGATGACAAGTGGTATTTCAAAGAAGTAGGCGTGATTATCAGCCGTCAGAATGGTAAATCTACCTTTATGCAGCTAATGATTCTATGGCGAATGTTCGCACTAGGGCAGAAATTACAGGTGCATACGGCTCATAAACTCACTACGTCATCCGAAATCTTTTGGAAGATAGATGACACGATCCAAAATCACGCTAACCTAGTCGAGGACTTCGCAAAGAAATACGAGACCAAAGGTTCTCAAGAGATTAAGTTAAAGTCCGGCGGACGTTACCTAGTTCGAGCCAATAACTCAGCTGCTAGAGGTATTGCTGCACCCGATACGATTTACATGGATGAAGTCCGAGAGTATAAGGACGATGAAGTGTGGTCATCGCTTCGCTATACGCAGATCTCAACGTTTAATCCTCAAGCGCTTATCTTTTCCAATGCTGGAGACCAACACTCAGTCATTCTCAATCGACTTAGAGAGCGAGGACTTGCTGCAGCTAGTGGAGCCGACGATCGGATAGGTTGGTTCGAATGGAGCGGTGAGCCAGGATGCGATATCCGAGATAAATCTGCCTGGGCTCAAGCCAATCCATCGCTGGGACATACGATTAGCCTGGAGAATCTTGAAACGGCTATGTCGGATGAGGAAAGTATCGTAAGAACTGAATTGCTTTGCCAATGGGTATCGGTAGTCAATCCTGCAATTAATCCTAGCAACTGGAACGCTTCAGCTGATAAGAAAATGAAGTTGGATAAAGAGGCTGAGACTTGGTTAGCAATTGACCTTTCACCGGATCGTAAAGCGGGCTCGTTAATAGCCGCTCAACAATTCGGGGACAAGATTCACGTCGCTCTACTTCATACCTGGACTAATCCAGTCAACCTAGATTCAAAGGCGGTAGCAAATGATATTGCGGGATACGTTAGAAATTATCAGACTCAGACTGTCGCTTACTCTAAGCAAACTTCCGGAGCAATTGCGGCTCTATTGGCTCCAGCGGGTATTTCTACTACGCCTATCGACGGCGCTCTTTATGGTCAGGCTTGCGACGAAATGCTTTCCGCCATCACTTCCGGCAGACTTGTTCATTCAGACCAAGACGAATTCAACAAGCAAGTTCTATCAGCAGTCAAACTCCCTTTTAGAGACGGCGGATGGTATCTCGGAAGAAAAGTCAGTAACGCGACAATTTGTGCAGCAGTGGGATTAGCGATGGTCTGCCACTTCGCGGCGCGACCTGAATCGGAAGCGGATATAGTGGTAGGCTAGTGTATAATACTCTCAATGGGAATCTTAAATCTTAAAGGCAAAACTGTTCCGCAGTCAAATGCTATTACAGTAGATGCTGCATACTCTTCACCTTTCGAGGGTAGCCAATGGACTCTCGGTGGCTTCTTAGGAGCTTCACGATCTGAGGCTATGGCAGTTCCAACTATTGCCCGCGCCCGTAATATAATTTGCTCGACAGTTGCTTCATTACCAATCGAGCAATATAACAAATTTACCGGGGCGCATATCGAGCCTACTCGCGTGTTCAATCAACCCGACTCCCGCGTTCCCGGTTCTTTTATCTATTCTTACGTTGCAGAAGATTTACTCTTCCGAGGCGTCTCATATGGACAAGTATTGGCACAATACGCAGACGGTCGCGTATCAGATTGGACTCGTATTTCACCTGATCGTGTAGTAACAAAGTTAAATGCACTTGGTACTGAGATTATTGGTTATACAGTTGATGGAATCGTAGTTCCAACTATGGGCGTCGGTTCTCTTATTGTGTTCTACGGTCTCGATGAAGGATTACTATCTCGCGCAGGCAAAACAATTCGAGCAGCAGCGGCACTTGAAGCAGCGGCAGAAATGTACGCCAAGGAGCCAGTTCCTCAAATGGCGTTGAAGTCAAATGGTACTAACCTTACTTCAGAGCGCATTAAGTCTCTTCTTTCAGCATGGAATTCAGCTCGTCGCACTCGTTCAACGGCGTTCTTAAATGCAGATATTGACTTGCAGATTCTCGGCATCGACCCCGCCAAATTACAGCTAAATGAAGCCCGCCAATATGTATCTCTGGAACTCTGCAGAGCAATCGGATTACCGGCTTACTTCGCTTCAGCTGAACAAACTTCAATGACTTATAGCAACGCGATTTCAGAACGTCGCGCTCTTATCGACTTCTCAATTCGCAACGTACTCGTCGCTATTGAACAGCGCCTATCCATGCCGGACTTTGTCACTACTGGCACAGAGACCCGCTTCTCGTTAGATGACTTCCTTCGTGGAGATCCATTACAGCGAGCGCAGGTATATCAGATTCTTAACACCATCGGAGCGATGAGCGTTGAGCAGATTCAGGAAGAAGAGGATCTAATTAAATGAAAATCCAAATGCCAATGACAGTAACAGCGGCAGATGCAGAGAGCCGTATTATCGCGGGTCGCATCGTCGCATGGAACGCTGAAGGTAACACCTCAGCGGGTAAGACAATGTTCGAGCCAAATTCAATTGATATTCCAAAGAATGTAAAACTTCAATTAGAGCATAACAATTTGAAACCTCTCGGAAAAATGATTTCGGCTACAGTCGATGAGCAGGGCATAATCGCTCAGTTCAAAATCTCTAAGACTACAGCCGGTAACGATGCACTCGTTGAAGCATCAGATGGACTTCGCTCAGACTTCTCAGTAGGAGTTGAAGTAACAGCGTGGGATAACAAAGAGGGCGTGCTATCAATCTCAGCATCGACTCTTGTTGAAGTCTCACTCGTAACAGACGGGGCAATTCCGGGCTCAGTAGTCGAGAAGGTCGCGGCTACAGACACACCAATTTCTGAACCTGAAAATGGCTCAGAGAACCAAACTCAAACACAAGGAGAACAAGTGTCAGACACTACCGTAGAAGCTCCTGCCGTTGAAACGGTAGAGGCTGCAAAGGTTGAGGTCAAGGCGGCAACAGCGCCATATATCTCAACAACTGTTCGTCATCCAATCAATACTCCAGGACTCTTCCTAGAGCACTCAGTCCGCGCACAAATGGGCGATGAGACTTCTAAGCTATGGGTTGCAGCAGCATCCGATACAACTTCAACTGAGGTTGCTGGTCTCGTACCAACACCACAGTTCACACAGATTTGGGATCCAAAGACAACCAATATCCGTCCAGCAATTGCAGCAGTTCGTAATGCAGTTCTTCCGGCTGCAGGACTTACTTTTGAAATCCCACGCGTTAAGACAGCACCAACAGTTGCAGCAGCAGCTGAAGGCGGCGCGTTCTCAGATACTCAGGTTGAAATCGAGTATGTATCTTGCGCAGTTTCTAAGTACGCAGGTATGCAGAAATTCGACGTAGAGGTTCTTGATCGCACTCAACCAGCGTTCTTCGATGAACTCGTACGCCTTATGGCTAACCAGTATGCAGCGGCTACAGATGCAGCTATGTACACAGCACTAGCGGCTGGAACTCTTGATTCAACAGTAATCACACTTCCATTCGACGGTGACTCTTTCGCTGGCTTTATCTCACGCGGAGCGGCTTCAGTTTATGCAGCTACAAAGCGTCACGCTACAGGAATCGTATGCACACCTTCACAATGGGCTAACCTCATCAAGCTCAACGATTCAAATAAGCGTCCGTTGTTCGACGTTGCAGGTAACGCTCAAAACGGAGTTGGAATGGTAAGCCCTGGTGGCTTCGTTGGATCTGTAATGGGTCTTCCAGTCTATGTAACACCTAACTCTTCAACAGGTGTTGCAGATGACTCAATCATCATCCTTAACGGTGACTCTTTCGTATGGTACGAGTCAGCAGCACCTCTTCAGCTTCGTACTAATATCGTTGGTACAGGCAAGGTTGAGGTCGGCTACTACGGCTATGGCTCAGCAGTCACACTCACAGCAGCAGGCGCTTTCACTCTAAACGTCTAAGTCTGCGCTCTTAATCGTGGGGGGCGGGTGCTCCCGCTCGTCCCCCACCTAGTAGAAGGTTGAAGAAATGCCAACGATAATCACAGCTACCGAGTTGCGAACAGTCCTTGGCGTTTCTTCAGCCCTATACAGCGATGCAATTCTGAACGATATAATTGATACTAGCGAGACAGTAATTCTTCCGCTACTTGTTAAATATACGACACCAATCATCTCAGCATCATTATCAAGTAATGTAGTTACTTTCAATACTTATTCAGATCATAAATTTACTGAAGGTCAATCAGTAGTTATTACTGGAGTATCAGCGACACTTAATGGAACCTACACAATTACCGAAATTGCTAACGCCTACTTTACTGCAGCGAAAACAAATGCAGATATTGATGAGTTTAACTGCATACCAGCGGGGCTCGCTACAGCCAGTTCAGCCGGAACTTATGTTGGGAACTCAGCGGTCGAACAAGCCGTTATCGTAGTATCAGTAGAAGTATTCCAAAGCCGTACAGCGGCGGGCGGTCAAATTGAGGGCGTAGATTTCGCTCCAGCGCCTTATCGCATGGGTCGCAGTCTCTATAACAGAATTTCAGGTCTCTTAGGCAGTTACGTCGATGTTGAAAGTATTATAGGATGACAGCCTCAACTATTCTTAGCGGAGTTCGTGATCCACTAGCTACAGCGCTTTCAACAGTAACGGCTAACGTATTCTCTTATGTTCCAGAATCCGTTCCCGTCCCTGCAGTAGTTCTAGTTCCCGGCTCTCCATATCTCGAATTCGACACTATTGGAAATAATACTTTTAAGGCAAAGGTTAATTTCCTCATATCTTGCTGCGTTACTTATTCAAGCAATCCAGCATCGCTCGACAATATCGAGCAACTTATCGAAAGCGTTGTACTAGCCATCCCTGCAGGTTATGAGATAGGCGATGTTCAACGTCCAACAGTCACACAAGTAGGCGCAAGCAACTTGCTAGTAGCCGATATCAGCGTCAGTACCCACTACACGCGAACAGTCTAAGGAGACAAAATGGCAACAACAGTTATCACCGGTCGCGACCTTTCGCTGACAATCGATACTAAGACCTACGGCGATCAGGTTACTTCAGTATCACTTGCAACAGAGTTAGAGCGCAACACTTACGAGACAATCGACGGCAAAGTATTCTTCGCTCTCGATGTAGATGCAACTCTCAATATCACAATGCTCGCAGACTGGGGCGCTAATTCACCTTCCTCACTTTGCGAGGCTATGTGGACAGCAGCTTCAACAGCACCTAATACTTCTCTTGCATACACTTTCACAGCGGCTTCAGGAGCAGTATTTACAGGCAGCCTTTACCCTTCATTCCCTGCAGCGGGTGGAACTGGCAAGGATGCTCAAACTGTAACAATCACCCTTCAGGGAACAGCAAAGCCAACTCTAACAATCTCATAATCTAACAAACGGGAGCAATTATGAAAAAAGCAATCACAATTAAATACCAGTCGGGGGATGAGGCAACTTATGTTGCTTATCCACCTGATTTCGCTAAATGGGAAATGAATCAGAAAAAGTCAATATCTGACTTTGCTGGAATGTGGGATATCTTATTCGTAGCACACAGCGCGATGAAGCGAGAGGCTGCAGGGCAACCCGTAAAACCTTTCGAGGCTTGGATAGAGTCTATCGTCGATGTTGAAGTGGATATCGATACCCCAAAAGCCATGAGCGAGGAAGCCTAAGTAGGTTAATCGTTGAACTAGCAATAGCAACGAAAATCCCAATGCGGGAATGGACTTCAGCTGAGGACATTCTTACAGCGTTGGATATCTTGAAGGAGCAAAGTGAATCAAGCTGAGGTCGATGCTTACAATCGGAAAGAAATCCGAGAAGTAATCAAGGCTTTTAAGGCTATGGATGAAGTAGCGGTTCAAGAAGCTAAAGTTCTTTCAGGAGCTTTGGCGGATTATTTGCAAGGCAAGATTATCGGTGCGGCTTCAATGACTCGCAATAAACTAGATGATCGTATTGCTCAAGGTTCCAGGGTGAGCAAGTCTAGCAAAATTGGCGAAATATCTTTTGGCTTTGCTTCTCAAAAATTAAGAGGCGGCGGCACTACGAGACAACTTTGGGCAGGAGCGGAATTTGGATCTCGGAACTATCCACAATTTCCTTCGTTCTCAGGACGGCAGGGCAGAGGTTCTAGAGGTTGGTTTATTTATCCAACACTTAGAAAAGAGCAACCTCATATTATTAATCAATGGCAAATAGCCTTCGATAAGATTCTAAAGGAGTTCTAATGGCTGGAGATAGTAGAACCCTTAAACTTGCCATACTCGGAGAAGTCAAAGACCTAAGCGCCAGCCTCAATAAAGGCTCAGGCGAGGTAGCAACTTTCGGCGATAAAATAACTAAATTTGGCAAGATAGCAGGAGCGGCGTTCGCTGCAGCTGGAGTCGCGGCAGTCGCTTATGCTGGCAAGTTAGCCATCGATGGAGTTAAGTCTGCCATCGAGGATGAAGCCGCTCAACTGCGCCTGGCAACTTCATTAAAGAATGTTACAGGTGCTACAGATAATCAGATTAAGGCTACTGAGTCCTACATAAGCAAGGCTCAATTAGCGTACGGAATAAATGACAATGACCTTAGACCATCACTAGATCGCTTGGTGAGAAGTACAAAGGATGTTGAAGAGGCTCAAAAGTTACAGACTCTCGCTATCAATATTGCAGCGGGTACTGGCAAAGATTTACAGACGGTTTCTGAGGCACTCGCTAAAGCCCATGACGGCAACTTTATAGCCCTGAAGAAGCTCGGTGGCGGTATCGATGAGAATATTCTCAAAAGCAAAGATTTCGATGCGGCTACTAAGGCTCTCTCAAGTACTTTCGAGAATCAGGCTTCTAAACAAGCTGAGACATTCGACGGCAAGATGCGTAGGCTTAAAGAAGCAATCGGAGAAGGTAAAGAATCTATCGGATCCTTTATCCTCAATGCTGCAACTCCAATGGTTACGGCTATCGTTGATAAGGTAGTTCCAGCCGTTCAAGGCTTTATCGATTCAATCGGTGGAGCAAACGGAATTGGTAACGCGTTCAAGGTATATATCGCTGCCGTTAAAAGTATCTTCATTCCTATATTCGAGGGACTAAAATCAGCCTTCGATAATATTAAATCTGCAGTAGATGACAATAAAGAATCATTCAAAGCCCTATTTGATTTCCTTTCAAAGTACGTCGCTCCATTCGTAGGGGGCGTTCTAAAGATAGCCATCGAGGGACTCGGTATCGCTATCTCAGTAGTAGTTAATGCCGTTGGAGATTTAATTGACGGCTTCCGCACAATTATTAGCCTGGGTTCAAAGATAGGCAACTTCGTAGGCGGTCTCTTTGGCGGCGGTAAGGCTTCAGGTGGCTCAGTAGGAGCAGGAACTACTTATCTCGTAGGCGAGCAAGGTCCGGAACTATTCACACCTTCAGCATCAGGATATATCGTTCCTAATAATAAGATGAAATCAGGTGGCGGTAATACTGTTGTCAATGTGACAGTCAATGGTGCTATCGATCCAATCTCTACAGCTCGACAGATAACAGATATTCTCAATCGTGAAGCGACCCTATCCGGAACCTTTAACAAGGTTGGCGCTTCGCTCTTGGTGGGCGCGTAATGGCTTGGAGTCCTCAGCCAACTATCACCGTCAACGGGACTTCTCGTAATAGCGTAACCCTAACTGACGTTCAGATATCCTATGGGCGCACTAGCGTATGGGAGCAGGCTCGTTCTAGTTATGCTCGTATTTCTATCCTGAACAATACAGGCGTAGATAACGCATTCGACATGAATCAGACTGTATCGGTCAAGGTTAAGAACGTCGCTGGGACTGACGTAACAGTATTTACTGGCAAGATAACTTCAGTCGATAATACTCTCAGCGGTTCAGGAACTATCGGCTCAGCCGTTACTCAAACTATTACTGCCGTTGGACCATTCTCTCAAATGTCTCGAAAGATTATTGGCGATACAGCCTGGGCGCGTGAGTTCGATACTGATCGCATGACCCGCATATTTACAGATGCAGGCGCGACCATCGACCTAGTCGATACTCCAGCAATCTATGAATTTACCAATCGCGCAGCTAGTGGAGCAGATGCCTACTCTTTGGCGGCTACCTATGCTCAACAGGCTAACGGCTATATCTATGAAACTCCACTAGGCGCAGTCGGCTTTGCTAATGAGTCCCGTCGCTTTATCGACCAGCGAGATAATGGATATACCGTTATCCCTAATAATTACATTCTTTGGAATAGTGTAGGTTCCCGTAAAACCTTAGCCGATATTGCTAACGCCATTACGGTTATATGTCCTAGCCATACTGCGGATTCTTCAGATACTACCTCTCAGGCTACCTATGGAATAGTCGCGGCTACTAAAAGCGCGGAGCTTCATAACCTCGTAGATGCTCAATATCAGGCAGACTTTCTTATTACTCTTAGAGCCTATCCTCGAACCTCTCTGAGCTCTTTTACTATTCCAATAAACAGCCCTAACGTATCTAATGCCAATATAGATAAATTTATCAATATCGCTATGGGTGAGCCTATTCAGATCACTTCGCTTCCTATTGGAATTAAGAACACTATGTATCGTGGATTCGTCGAGGGCTATACCTTCTCGATTAATAAATACGAAATGGTTATGAATCTTGCCACGACCGACTATACATACTCAATCACCCCTACACGCTGGCAAGACGTACAGGCGGCTCTTACATGGGCTGGAGTCGGTGCTACGGTACAATGGGCTACTTACGATGACTAATAGGAGACAAAATGGCAACTAGCACCTACTACGGCTGGAGCGAACCGGATAATACTTCATTCGTTAAGGATGGCGCTCTCGCTATGCGTACCCTGGGTAACGCTATCGATACTACAGTTAACAAAGTCGAATCCTTCAAAAGCGAAATCCAACACCAATTCCTACTCATGGGAGCATAACAAATGGCAACAACTACCTACAAAATCCTCGGACAATCAGCACCTGCTACTACGGCTGATACGACACTTATTACAGTCGGAGCGGCTAAAGAACAGATCATATCTACCTTAGTAATTGCTAACGTAACTGCAACAGCCGCAACAGCGCGAGTATATGCGCGTATTGCTGGCGCAGCAGTAGCGGTAGGAAATGCAATTCTTTACGATGTGAATATCCCTGCCAACTCTTCAGCTACTTTTACTCTTGGAATTACCTTAGCGGCTACGGACGTAATTACGGTTAGAACTGGAACAGGCGCAGCGCTTACCTTTACTGCGTTCGGAACGGAGCTTGCATAATGGCTCAAGGAATTTACCCGATTACTTTCCCAACTCGGAGAATCGTAACTTTAACAAGCGGCACTTCATGGACTGTTCCAACAGGTGTTTTATACATTAATGCAACCCTTATGGGTGGCGGCGCTGGTCAAGGAGCCTCATCAACTAACCAGGCACACCCAGGTCAAGTTTATGTAACTACAATTGCAACTACTCCAGGTGCATCAATTACCTATGCTATTGGAGCAGGCGGCACAGCTGGAAACGCAGGTGGAAGTACTACCATGACAGGTGCTACAACTGCTGCAGGTGGTTCTCTTACTGCTGGTACTGCAGGATCTACAGCATCAAATCAAGGTGATACAGCAGGAAACGGTGCTGCAGGCGGTAACGGTAAAATCGAAATAGAATACTTCGTATAGGAGAAATTATGAATCGCGTATATGCAGTAGTAGAAGATAATAAAGTAATTAATATTATCGTTGGAGTCGAGGATAAGGTTCTCAAGAAGAACCCTGAAAAATATATCGACTATACAGATGGATGGGATTTCAATAATGGCATCGACGGTGGAGATTTCTTCCGAAAGACAATAGATGAAGCCAATACTCTGTAAAGCCGGACAACAATTAAGGGAACAGTTCGATGATACCTTCCCGGATAGAGATCGTAGTTCCGATGGATGGGTTGGCGATACTCGCCATGCAGCGCGTCCTAGTGACCATAATCCTGATTCAGCGACTGGAATTGTTCGTGCCATCGATGTCGACCGAGATGTGTTTGGTAAGCCTAAGCCCGACCTCATGCCCGATATTGCTGATCAGATTAGACTCTGCGCAAAGGCAGGAGATAAGCGGGTGGCATACGTCATCTTCGAGGGTCGAATTGCCTCAGCTAAGAAGTCTTGGAATTGGCGTCCTTACGATGGGGCTAATAAGCACAATCACCATGTCCATATCTCATTCACTAAAGCGGGCGATGCAGATAGCACGTTCTTTAATATCCCAATGCTAGGCGGTAAATAATGGAAACTATGATTCTAGGCGCTTTGGGACTTATTGCTATTCCAGTCATTCGTCAAGCGATTAAGTCATATCGAGCTCATAAGTCAATAGGTGAGATAGTGGTCGATTCAGTTGAAGCCGCAGTCGATGTAGTGGATCATAATGAATCAAAGTGAGTTCTTTCAACTTTACTTCGCTACGGTAGCCGTTATTGCTGGTCTATCCGGCTTTATCATCACTCATCTATTGAATGAAATTCGTTCATTACATGAGCGTGTCAATGAGATTTATAATATCCTCTTAGAGAGATAATTAATCATGGCAACTCCACGAAAGAAGCCCGCAACAGCGCGGAAGAAGTCTATTGACCTGGAAGATTACAACGCACTCGATGCGTACTGTATCTCTTTGCATGAATGGTTCAAGAGCCTTAAGCGCGCTGGTTTTACGGATTCGTGGATAGTAGTTTTACTCACCGATAAGATGGCTTATCCGGACTGGATTCTTCCATCTATCCCAAACAAAATCGACCCTATGCCATATGAGGACGATGACGAGGAATAATGAAACGAACCGTAGTTCTACCTGACCTACAATGTCCGTATGAAGATTCACACCTAGTCAATAACCTAGCCTTATTTATCAAGGCTTACCGTCCTGATGCAGTTCTATCTATCGGCGATGAAATCGACCTTCCTCAGATAAGCCGATGGCATGAGGGAACTCCAGGTTGGTATGAGCAGACTCTCGCAGCTGATAGAGACCACACAGTAGAAGTCCTATGGAAACTTACTGAGTACGTCAAAGAAGCTCATATGATCCGTAGTAATCATACCGATAGACTTTATAACGTTATTATGAAGAAGATTCCAGCGTTCTTATCTTTGCCGGAACTTAAGTTCGAGAAGTTCTTAAAGCTCGATGAACTCGGGATTAAGTATTGGAAAGACCCTATGCCTATCGCTAAAGGCTGGATAGCCATTCATGGAGACTTAGGCGCTCTTAACCCTAACCCTGGCATGAGCGCACTAGGTCAAGCCCGTAAGCATGGAACGAATGTCATCATGGGACATACTCATAGAGCGGGTAGAAGTGCCCATTCTGAGGCTTCTAATGGGGTTTTAAGGCGAGTTATACATGGAGTTGAAGTCGGACACGCAATGAGCCTGAAACAGGCAAAATACGTGTCTACTCCTAATTGGCAACAGGCTTTCGCTATCGTTAAAGAGCATGGAAAGAACGTTCAAGTTGATCTAATCTATGTCGAGAAGGACGGGACATTCATAGTCGATGGGAAGGTCTATGGCAGGGCGCGAAAGTGACCTTATCCGCTCGCTAGACGATGCCATCGATGAGGCAGAATCGTTACCATATCGTTACCTTAATGTGCTAGTCGAGGTTCAATTGCCGTTGTAAAGTTCTCTCATAGTCAAAGTATGGCTATAAGGGAGATACAAAATGTCAATGTTCGTTATATTTACATATACGGTAGTTATTGCCGTACTCGGTTATATGCTCGGAGTATCAGACGGCAAGGTAGATGGTCGCATCGAGTCCTTTCAGGAAAAGCGATGAACGCTAGTGACTACCTTACTGAAGCTAGAGCCATCATCGGAGACCGTGGTATCGATTACGGTCACCCGTCAGACAATATGCAGCGAACCGCACGACTTTGGTCTGCATACCTCGAAATGCCGGTTGAGGATTACCAAGTTGCGATCTGTATGGCACTGGTCAAAATCGCTAGAAGCATGGAGTCTGGAAAGGTCGATAACTTCATCGACGGAGCAGCCTACGTTGCTATATCAGGACAACTAAGAACAGAGGAGAATGAGCTCTATGTTTAATTTAGAAGATTACGAGACCGTTGAAGAACGGCTCATTAAGTTTTGGAAGGAGCATCCGGATGGACAGATTCATACTCAAATTGTCGAGGCTACTACATCTCGATTTATTGTTATCGCATCGATTTACAGAACAGAGGCAGACCCTAGACCCTGGACAACTGGACTCGCTGAAGAGACCGTTCAAGGACGAGGAGTCAACGCCACTTCAGCCCTAGAAAACTGCGAGACTTCCGCAATTGGACGTGCGCTGGCTAATGCTGGTTATGCAACAAAGGGCAAGCGAGCCAGTCGAGAAGAGATGAGCAAGGTAAAGGTCAAAGCCGATACTGCAAGTCTCGTAGCTGATACAAAGGCAAAGATGGCTCAGACTGCTACTGAGTATGTTCCAATTGCTAAAGAAGATGATCCATGGACGATTAGAGAAGCTGCTCCAGCATCTACAGTCGACGAGGCAGTTGCTCTGGTCAAGGACATAATCGGCGGACAGACTGAGAAGGATATACCTAACTGCACTAAATGCGATCCACCTAAGAAGATGAGTTGGAAGTCTGGACAAGGAAAGAACGGCAAGCCCTACGGAAAGATGGACTGCTGGACTTGTAAAGAAGTCATATGGTACGAAATCGATAAGATAACTGGAACTTGGGTTCCTCAGAAGGCGAAGTGGTGATTATGACCCACAATGAGTTGCTGGCAGAAATAGACAGGTATTTAGTGCCAACTTTGGCTGAATCCGAAATAGGAAACAAAGCCATAGGGATATTGCAAGCTCTTCGTGCAGTACTGGAATTGCATAAGCCCTACGAACCTACCAAGATTGGTACTGTCTGCAAAGCCTGTGGCATTACTGAGGATTACCCTTGCCATACTATTCAGGCTATTGAGGAGCAACTCAAATGAATAACGATATGTTGCTAGCAGTGGCAAAAGATTTGAATAAATTAATACGAAAGCAAATGAAAGCGTTAGATGCAGTAATGAAATTACATAAAGACAAGAATGGTTGGTGTCTTATTTGCAATTACCCTTATCCTTGCAAGACTATTCAAGATGTAGAGGAGCAACTTAAGTGACACACGATGAATTACTACAAACAATCAACGATAAGTTAGCTTATTACACTAACAATAACTTTGGTGCATCTGGCTTTGCTGTTGCCCTGCGTTCAATAGTGGAATTGCATAAGCCATTATCAGGCTGGGAAGATGGAGTAGAAGTAGAAAACCATCATTGTTCTTGCGATGAATGGAACGAATACGATATGGGCTATCCTTGCGAAACCATTCAGGCTATTGAGAAGGAGTTGGTTTAATGCAGTATGACTATCGTTGCACAGAGTGCAACAGTGAGTTAACTATTGAACGCAAGATGACAGATGAAGCACTGATTCCTTCTTGCTTTGACTGTCACATACCAATGGTACGCAAGTGGGACGCACCCACTATCACCTTCAAGGGTCCAGGGTTCTACTCCAATGGAGGATAAGTACCCCAACTGGTTTGCCCAGACTGCTCAGCATAACTTTGAGCGGTTCCTAATTCCGTTAGCGGGCCAAGATAATTTGAACTTCTTACAACTGGGTGCATACACAGGTGATGCCAGCGTATGGATGCTGGAGAACATTAAATCTTTGATGCTAACAGATGTAGATACTTGGAAAGGTAGTGATGAGGAAGCGCACGAGTCTTTAGATTTCTCTGAGGTAGAACGTATCTATGATGAGAAGATCAAGGGTCGTACAAACAAGTATAAGTGTACAACTTTTGATTACCTATTTAAGTATTCAATACCAGGTTTAATTGAGTATAACTTTATCTACATAGACGCAGACCACACGGCAGCTAGTGCATTACTAGATGCTGAGTTATCGTGGCAGTTGTTAAAGTCCGGTGGCATTATGGCCTTTGATGATTACACCTGGGGCGATCACCTGCCTGCCTACCTTGCACCCAAGCTGGGTATCAACCTCTTCCTACACCGACACCAGGGTAAGTTTGAATTACTGGTAATGAATACCCAAGTGTGGATTCGTAAGCTATAATTTAATCTCTTCCTGGCAATCCCGCCAGGTGAGTGCTGGCAACAAGCTCTAGTCTTTATGACTAGGGCTTTTTGTCTTTGTGGCAAAGTAAAAGCCCCACCAGTTCCCGTTACTGATGGGGCTTTATTACCCGAGAGAGAAGGAAAGGGTTAGCAACCTTCTCCCCAAACTATAGCATAAGTATTAGTTGTTTGCCTATTTCCCAGGTGTAACGGGGTGGAATTGCTTCTACTAATTCTCCCCAGATCATCCAGTCAATTCCCATTGCCTCACGTGCCTGCTCAATAGTCTTAGCTGTATGCCCCCCCCCCGGAATTTCATCACGCATAGATCCATAGATACCAACCGGCTTTCCCTGCTTCTTATGGTCACATACTGAACCTATGAGTGGCAGGTTAGACTCGAACAGTCTATGTCTACGCACCTTCAAGTCGAATGATGAACCACAAAACTGTACCGGGTTAATCAATGGTGCACCTGGTACGTTTTCAATAACATACGGCACGCCACTAGCGATAAGGCTCTCCCTTGTTTGAGGGATAAGGTCTATTTTATCGGTGCTCTTACCTTGTGCGTTACGCAAGTGCTTGGTTGCACTATGCGTTTGACAAGGTGGGCTAGCTGCAATCACATCGAAGGTACGCAAGTAATCTAAATCTTGCAGTATCTCCAGGCAATCTGCTTGTATGAACTCAAATGGGTAACGCTTCTGCTTCTTGATGTCAATGCCTACTACATCAAACCCGGCATCAGCGTAGCCTTTGCTTGCTCCCCCGGCTTTGCAATAAAGATCAAGTAGTTTCATTAGTACCAGCGTCCTCGGTTCGCTGAGAGAGCGCGGCACGCACTCCCTGAGTAGCGATGAGCAATGTATCTAATACCGTGGAGGATTTGTAATTCAGGTTGGCTACTACGCTCTCTAAGGAGTTGAGCAATTCCGTAAGCTGACGTAGTTGGCTTTCCCTTATCGTCTCTTGGTCGGGCGAGGTGGTCAAACCTGCTCTCACGGGTCCATAAGCGGACGAGACATTTGATCTGGTGATCGTTGTAACCGAGTGCTCTTGCGTAACTAATCGTAAGTGACTTGTTCTCACGCTTCTCCTCCATTGTCGCTTTCGTCCGCGCTTTCATAATCGGTACGTCCAGCGACGGCAGGGACGGCGTTTGATCGCGTAACAATACTGAGCTTACCATCACCAGCAAGACTCCAAACAGTACCTTCTTGCTCATCTAATTCCCTCTCCTCTGCCAGTAAATCTCTATATAAATTAGGATAGAGTTTTGACAAGCGTGTTAGTGCGCGATCTCGCGCACGTCTGTAGTTACGGTAATGAATTGCTTGTGTTCCACTTACCTGCTTATTCTCCATTGATCTTGTCCTCCCACACAATAAGTGCATATGCTACCAGCATTACCAGCAGCAGACCCAATACATAACTCATAATCCTACCTCCCTTGCGTGATTGACCAGCTCTGTTATATCTACGCTCTGTCCTACTAGATGAGCGTCCTCCTCATCACTATCCCACGCAGATACCAATATGCGTGAGCCAACAGGCGCAAGGTATAGCCATTGAATAGCAGACTTAACGTCTCCCCCTCCCCAGCGTATGCCGTTACCCGGCTCTAGGATCTCATAGAAGTTAATCAACTCGCTCTTAGGCGGGTGAATTGTGTAGATGTTACTCACTTGTAGCTCTCCCTTCCTTGTGTAATGAACAGTAGTTATGTCCTGCGTGATACCAAAAGTATCCGGTATCCGCGTCCTCCCAACCGCAATAGGCACACTTATTCATCGTCCTCCTCCAATCCAAACAGGCGAGCCATAGCAGTATTCGCCCTCTCTAAGTTCTTGATAGCCCTTGCTATCTCCTGCTCCTGTATGTCCTTCTCAGCTTGATCTAGGCATAAGTTAAACTTAGCCCGTAGGTATTCCTCATTCATTCGCTTTCCTCCTCGGTAGCACATTGGTTACACATAGACATACCATTCGGCAAGCCTTTTCTTTCGCATACATCACACTTACTCATTACTCTCTCCCTCGCTAGGTAAGCACGATACGCACCACGCGGTATCGTTGCCATCTTTAACTATCTGCCCATCTATATCTGCCCACACTATGTCATCTTGATCTAATAAATCGCCACAGATATTGCACTTAATTTCCGGCTCTCCCTTTTCCGCATAGAAAACCGGGTCATTCCAATCGGGTTCATAACTCATCAGTTCACCCTCTCCCACGCACTATTAAACTCAGCGCATTGCCACTCACCGCAACCCTCGCACACTATGTCACCTACGCTCATTACTAGGACAAGGTACTCACCGTGTCCGCACTTATCGCATTCATATTTCATTACTCTCCCCCACAATCGCATAAGTGTCCGCAAGTAAAGCAGACATAAGCTCCGGACCACGGCGCGTTATAACCATAAGTACGGTAACCCTCGTGATTCTGTACATAATATCTGCCGTGCATATCCTGCTTAGCGCCCATAATCTCGCGCTCTCTCTCTAGTGTGCTCATTACGCTACCGCCCCTCTAAAGTAGCGATCTATTCTCGCTCTCGCACACTTAGGACATACATCTACCTTGTAACCGTGATATAGAGGAGACTCTCCTCCACACTCTACGCATATTGTCATAGCTCTAACCCCTTTATCTCTCTATCTCACTAACTCTTAGTAAGATAGTACCGCACTCTACCGGTTAAGTAGAGCACGATACTACACTACTAAATTAGATTACACGATAGGCATAAGCAAGGCCCGCCATTCTACTTTAGTAATCGGTAGGTGAATAATCATAGGCTTACGATCACCGGTGAACTCTACGCGTACCGCGTTACCCTTGCCGGCTATCTTAGCGTAATCGGCGAATAGGGCCGGGTTAAAAGATACCTCCCCTAGTTGCTTCCTCTCACTCTTATTTAGTAGATCATCGAAAGTAGCCGGATAGTTAGCGTCTAATAGTTGAATAGTGATGGAGCTCCCTGTCACGCTCACGGTGAGCAGGTCACCGATACGGTTAAAGGTAACGCGAGAGAGTTTATTACTCTTACATAACTCTATTACCCGCTTAACGTCAGCGAGAGAGATTAGGCTCTTAGATAGTTGCCCGTATTCTGTCTCTATCTTTCCCTCAATTAGACGGTATCTATCGGTTGCCCGGGCCACGAGATAGCCCGCTCCCTCACTCTCTACCTGCACACTATTGAGCGCGTATAGGCTCTTATCCTTGCTTGAATGCGTGCCCGCTCCCTCTAGGAGCTCCACTAGTGGCGCATTCTCTACCTCTACCGTATCGGTTAGGATCTTATTCTCACTTACTGTAGTCATTACTTAACCCTTATTCTCTTAGTAATTCCCGGCTAGGTACCGGCCCTCTCTCCCCTGCCGGTAGGCAAGGGAGGAGAGTCACCTACCTAGTGAAAGTCTGGTAACACTCCGCCATAGTCCCTCTACAATAACCCTCTCCCGGTACGTACCATATATGCCCGCTCACCCATATAAGGCCGGCGATTAGTAGGCCGATAGCAATACCGGCCACTAGGTTACCTCGTTTAGATAACTCTCTCATTCTAAACCCTCCACGATAGAGCGGGCATAGTCATAGGCCGGTTCACACTCTAGGACCGGGATAGTGGCCGTATCGAACCAATCACTAAAGCGATAGGTAACGCTCACGATATCGGTACCCTTATGCTTAACCTCTAGGTAACTACTAGGCCCGCCATAAGATAGGCATACGACGGTGAGAGTGTAGGTATCAATAGATAAGGCCGGGTCATCGAAATAATCATCGTGATTAGGGTTATCCATCATCGCGGTTAGGTCCTCATTAAGTGACTTTAGAGAGTCCTTAATTCGATCCTGGCAGGTAGGTTGAACCTTTACTGTAGTCATTACTTATCTCCCTTTATTAGATTACTAGTCTGCTCCCATAGTTTACTTACAATTAATTCAATATCGCCTAAATCATCGAATGAGTCTGCATAGGTATTAGTACCCTCTATATCGAAATCATTCCACGAATAGCCGGTATCACTCTCTAGTGACTCACCGAATGCTATCTCCGTGCCATTAGATAGCACGATAGAGATATAGCCGGGAAAGGTCCACGATACTTTAGATCCCGCCGGTGAAGTCTCTATAACTCTTTCCATAATATTCTTAATGCCGAAAGTGTTTAGACTTTCAACATCATCGAATTCGCCTAGTTTAATAGTCATTACTTATCTCCCTTTTCTTTTAGGTTATGCCCTTTAATTGTCTGTGCTATCTCGTCTATCTTTTCTTTTATTGTCATTCCATCGCTGAAATCGTATTCTCTTAAACCCTCGCAGCATAAACAATAAAACGAATAACCCTCATCATTAAAGTTCATTAGTTAGATCCTCCACTTAGTAGGTTAGTTACATAATCAACATCATCGCCGTTACTGTCTACCGGCTCCTCAATCTGCGCAATTACCTGCATTCTTAGAGTGTCTAATTCGATCTCACTTAGTGCTCTATCTGTCGTAAAGATTAGGTTAATAGAGTAGGTGTTCATTACTTTACACTCTCCTGCCATAAGCAAGAATTGCAAGGCATATCCGTGCCGTTATCGCACTCTTCGCAATATGTATCAATCTCGTTATTGTTTAGCATTATCTAACTCCTTATCGGATCTTGATAGGTAGGTGATCCGATAGAGATAAAGGTACAGGACTATTCCCCATAGTGCAACACAATAAAGCACAATAATTAGGTAACGATTAGTTAGGCAACAAGGTAGACAGATTAGGGCAGAATGTCCAAAGCTAGTCTAAAGGTTAGGTTTAGAGTTTAGAGGATCTTATTACAGTAAGGGAATAGATAGCCGGCGATTAGGTCACCGGTTAGGGCTATCGGTTCACCGGTTAGGTCATTACTTAATTAGGGAGAGTATTAAGGAGAGG
>JAUKPQ010084069.1:0-19318 GCA_032273045.1 Chloridella minuta | reverse complement strand
TAAGATTCAGGCAGGGTGGGTTCATCCGACTTTCGACTGACGAGCCGGAAGATAATTTCCTGCGCAAATATCGCAAAAAAGCTGCGTACTATTAAGGACACATCATGGCAACAAACATGGATAAGGCTTTCTATCAAGCACCTAGAGGATTAGATCAGTTAGGTGCCGAGGAAGAACCGATTGAGATAGAGATTGAAGATCCAGAAGCAGTGCGTATCAGTACTGAAGACTTTACGCTAGAGATGAGTAAAGAGGAAGATGAAGACGAGTTCGAGAAGAACCTCGCTGAAGAGATGAGCGAAGGAGAACTTGCAACTGTAGCAGGTGACTTGATCGGTGAGTTTGATACAGACGTCTCATCACGCAAAGATTGGGTACAGACCTATGTAGATGGTCTTGAGTTGTTGGGCATGAAGCTAGAAGATCGTACTGAGCCTTGGCCCGGTGCATGTGGTGTGTATCACCCACTACTTACTGAGTCAGTCGTTAAATTCCAAGCAGAAACAATGATGGAGACGTTCCCAGCAGCGGGTCCTGTCAAAGCAAAGATCATTGGCAAAGAAACACCAGAGAAAAAGAAAGCGGCAGAACGTGTCCAAGAGGACATGAACTACCGCTTGACCGAAGAGATGGTCGAATACAGACCTGAACACGAGCGTATGCTGTGGGGTCTGGGTCTCGCTGGCAACGCGTTCAAGAAAGTATACGTCGATCTTCAGACAGATAGACCAGCGGCGATGTTTGTCCCTGCTGAAGACTTGGTCGTTCCATACGGCGCGTCTAGCTTAGAGTCAGCGGAACGTGTTACTCATGTAATGCGCAAAACCGAGAACGAAGTAAAAATGCTTCAACATGCTGGGTTCTACCGCAAGATAGACCTAGGCTCTCCCATGAATGTCATGGATGCAGTTGAGAAAAAGATTGCTGAGAAGCTCGGCTTTAGGGCTACTGAAGACAATAGATACAAACTGCTTGAGATGCATGTGGACATAGACCTCCCCGGCTATGAACACAAGGACGAGAAGGGTAAAGAGACAGGGATTGCTCTACCTTATGTTGTCACTATAGAGAAGGCAACAGGAGAAGTTCTATCTATTAGACGCAACTGGAAACCTGAAGATGACACACATCAGAAACGTCAACACTTCGTTCACTACCCGTATATACCGGGCTTTGGGTTCTATGCTTTCGGGCTTATTCATCTTATTGGTGCTTTCGCCAAGTCTGGTACTTCTATTCTTCGTCAGCTTGTGGATGCTGGTACTCTTTCTAATCTTCCGGGTGGTTTTAAAACTCGTGGGCTTAGATCTAAAGGTGACGACACGCCGATAGCACCGGGAGAGTTCCGGGACATGGATGTCCCAAGTGGAACGATGCGTGACAACATCATGCCTCTTCCATATAAGGAGCCAAGTCAGGTTCTAGCGTCGTTGATGAATCAGATCATTGAAGATGGTCGCAGATTCGCTGGTACGGTTGACTTGAACACGTCAGACATGAGCGCACAAGCTCCTGTCGGTACTACGTTAGCTATTCTTGAGCGTCAGTTGAAAACGATGTCTGCTATACAGGCGCGTATTCACTATGCAATGCGTCAAGAGTTCAAGTTGTTGAAAGAGATCATTCGTGATTTCACTCCACCTGAGTATCCATACGATCCAGAATCAGGCGACCGCGCTGTTAAACAGAGTGACTACGATGATGTGGACGTCGTACCTGTATCTGATCCTAATGCAGCTACTATGGCTCAGAAGGTTGTTCAGTATCAAGCGGCTCTACAACTAGCTCAGACAGCACCACAGATCTATGACTTACCTGTCTTGCATCGTCAGATGTTAGATGTGTTGGGCATTAGAAACTATCAGAAGTTAGTGCCTGTACAAGAAGATATGAAGCCTCGTGACCCAGTCACAGAGAACCAGAATATTCTTACTAACAAACCTGTCAAAGCGTTCCTCTACCAAGATCATAAAGCACACATTGCGGTGCATATGGCAGCGGCGCAAGACCCGCACATCATGCAGCTAATTGGGCAGAACCCCCAAATGGCGCAAGCTATTTCTGCGGCTCTATCAGCTCACGTTGCAGAGCATTTGGGTATGGAGTACCGCAAGCAGATGGAGATGTCTATGGGACAACCATTACCTGCATACAAGGAAGACGAAGACGAAATAATGATGTCTCCAGAAATGGAAGTCAAAGTTTCTCAGATGGCAGCTATGGCGTCTCAGCAGCTTCTACAACAACATCAACAAGAGTCACAACAACAGAAGAACCAGCAACAGCAACAAGACCCGCTTATCCAAATGCAACAACAAGAGTTGCAGATTAAGCAGGCTGATCTACAACGCAAGTCTCAGAAAGACATGACTGATGCTCAGTTGAAGCAAGAGCAGATTCAGACAGAGCGCCTACGTATCGCTATGCAGCAACAGTTGGAAGGTGAAAAACTCTCAGCTAAATCTGCAAGTGAACAACATCAATATGACCGCCAACACGCGTCGGAAGGATTCCGTACAGCAGCGGATATACACAAGCATGAACAACAGCTCGAGCATCAACGCAAGATGCAAGAGATGCAGAAATCACAACCAAAGAAGAAAGGTGATTGATGTATGAAGTAATCCGAGCCACGGAACATGTGGTTCAAAAAATTGACGAAAAAGTCAAACAACTCGAAGAAGCGATTGGTCGTAAAGCAGCTAAGAGCTTCGATGAGTATTGCGAGATGTGTGGGGAAATTAAAGGTCTGCTCACCACTCGCAACTTCCTAACAGACCTTACAAAAAACATGGAGAAGCTAGATGATTGATCTCAGTCAAGCAGTGGACTTGTCGCAAGTGCTGCACAAGAAGGACGATGAGAAAGCAAAACAACTTCCTGAGCCTAAAGGCTACAAGATCTTGTGCGCAATCCCAGAAGCCGAGAAGGAGTTCGAAGAGAGTGAAGTTGGCTTGATAAAGGCTGACGAGACTATGCGTAACGAAGAGGTGCTGACCACAGTACTGTTTGTCGTTGCTCTTGGTCCAGACTGCTACAAGGATGAAAAACGGTTCCCGTCCGGTCCTTGGTGCAAACAGGGTGATTTTGTCTTAGTGCGTCCCAACTCGGGATCCAGACTACTAATCCACGGCAGAGAATTCCGCATCATCAACGACGACACCGTCGAAGCTGTTGTAGAAGATCCTCGTGGCATCAAACGCAAATAAGGAGCGACACGATGGCTAAAGACGACGATGATTTCAAATTTCCAGATGAAATTGAAGCGGAATCTAAGGGTAAACCCGGAGATGACATTGAGGTTTCCTATGAAGAAGACGATGGCGATATAAAAATCGAAATCGAAGACGATACCCCTCCAGAGGACAGGCATGTCCAGCCTCTGACAGATGAGGTAAAAGATGATCTAGAGAAAGCTGACGAGTCTAAAGACTACTCCCACAACGTCAAAACTAAGTTTAAACAGTACAAAAAAGCTTGGCATGACGAGCGTAGGGCTAAAGAGTCAGCTTATAGAGAGCAGCAAGAGGCTTTACAGATAGCTCAGAACATACTAGAGGAGAATAAGAAACTCAAAGGTATGCTTCAGAAAGGCGAAACAGAACTTATAGGTAACTATAAGGCTTCCGCTGAGCTAGAAGTAGACAAAGCAGAGCGCAACTATAAAGAAGCCTATGACATGGGCGATGCAGATAAGCTTTTGGAAGCCCAAAAAGAGCTTATGCGGGCTGAAATGAAGCTTGATAAAGCAAAAAATTTCAAACCCACTGTACAAATCGACGAAAATGAGGTACAAACTACCCAAAAGCAACCTGCACAGCAGCAGATGGACCCGAAAGTGTCTGCTTGGGTTTCAGAGAACCAATGGTTCGTGAATCCAAGTAAGCGCGGAATGCGTCGTTACGCAGAAGGTGTCCACGAAGAACTTGCAGAACGCTACGGACAAGCCTTTGTAGGCACAGACGAATACTTTAAAGGTATCGACAAAGAGGTTCGCAAACGATTCCCAGAAGAGTTTGCTAGCGAGCAGAACGTTGAGGATGAAAAGCCCCAACGCACAAGACCAAGCACGGTGGTAGCCCCTGCTAAACGCAGTACGGCTCCAAAGAAAATTACGCTATCTAAGACGCAAGTCGGTGTAGCGAAAAAACTTGGAATATCCCCCGAGCAGTATGCTCGTGAATTAGCAAAAATGGAGAATTAATATGAGCGAAAACAACAGATTGAAACGCGAGATGGAAAGCAGAGCAGTGCAAGAGCGCCCTAAACAGTGGCAGGAAGCATCTCTATTACCGGAGCCTGATAAGGAGCCGGGGTTCGCGTACCGTTGGGTGAGGGTTTCTACTTTGAACATGAACGACCCCCGTAATCTATCAGGCAAATTGCGTGAAGGTTGGGAGCCAGTATCTGTCGAAGAGCAACCCACTATGAAACTGTTAGCTGATCCCAATAGCCGATTCGTTGGCAATATTGAGATTGGCGGGTTGTTACTCTGTAAGACACCTGTCGAGTTCGTCCAGCAACGGGATGCTAAGTTCCGTGAGAAAAGCGAAGCGCAGACTCTATCAGTGGATAACAACTTCATGCGTCAGAGTGACTCACGGATGCCTCTCTTTGCTGAGAAGAAATCTACGACAAGCTTTGGCAGAGGTTCTTAATCATTCCTTTTGGAGCTTAAAACATGGCTTATCCCACTGTTTCTAAGACGTACGGTTTCAAGCCAGTCAACCGACTGGACGGGCTACCATACGCCGGAGCGATCCGTCAAATCCCTGTAGCGCCAGCTTACGCGACCGCTATTCTCAATGGTGACACCGTTAAGGTTGACACAAGCGGCTACATTGTTGCTGGAAGCACTACTGCTACTGGTACTAACGTAGGCGTGTTGGTCGGTTGCCAGTACGTTAACAGCCAAGGTCAAACTGTTCAAGGACAGTACTACCCAGCTGGCTTGTCAACTTCTACAGCAATGGCTTTTGCCTATGTTGTGGATGATCCCAACGCAATCTTCCGCGTAGTCGCTACAAACGGTCAAACTACCGTTCCTACAGCGTTTACCCGTGCGATTGTTGGCGCTAACGTAGCGATCTCCGTTACCACCGGTAACACCACCACAGGCGACTCGTACTATGGTATTGACGGAACTTCCGCCGACACCACTAATACATTGCCTATTCGTGTAATTGATGTTGTGCCTGATACAGCTACCGGTCAAGCCGGTGTAGCAGCTACGACCTATTACGAGTTCTTGGTCAAGTTTAACTTGCACCAGTACACTAGCACCACCGGTGTTTAAGGAGTAAGTTACCATGGCTATTTCACGCGCACAACTACTGAAGGAATTGCTCCCCGGACTTAACGCATTGTTCGGCCTTTCATATGCTACATATGATCAAGAGCACAAAGAGATCTACGAAACTGAGACATCAGAGCGTAGCTTCGAAGAGGAAACCAAGCTTTCTGGCTTTAACGCCGCACCGGTGAAGAACGAAGGTTCTGCAATCCAGTACGACAACGGTCAGGAAGCATGGACTGCTCGCTATAACCACGAGACTATCGCTATGGGCTTCAGCTTGACTGAAGAGGCGATCGAAGATAACTTGTATGACAGCCTCGCAGCTCGTTATACCAAGGCTCTGGCTCGTTCTATGGCTTATACCAAGCAGGTTAAAGCTGCTGCTGTGTTGAACAACGGCTTCACTTCCACATATGCTGGCGGTGACGGTCAACCTTTGTTCAGTGCATCACATCCTCTGATCTCTGGTGGCACTAACAGCAACATCCCATCTACTGCAGCAGACTTGAACGAGACTTCCCTTGAAGCCGCCGTTATCCAGATCAGCTTGTGGACAGATGAGCGTGGCTTGCTGATCGCTGCTCGTCCTAAGAAGTTGGTTGTTCCTCCATCACTCCAGTTTGTTGCAACCCGCTTGCTCGAAACTGAACTCCGTGTTGGTACAAACAACAACGACATCAACGCATTGAAGAACAATGGTTCTGTTAGCGAAGGCTACACAATCAACCACTTCTTGACCGATACAAACGCTTGGTTCTTGACCACAGACGTTCCAAACGGCATGAAGCACTTCGAGCGCGTTGCTTTGTCTCAGTCTATGGACGGTGACTTCGATACTGGTAACGTCCGTTACAAGTCTCGTGAGCGTTACAGCTTCGGCTGGTCTGATCCTTTAGGTATGTACGGCTCTGCCGGTGCTTAAAGAATAAAGGGGGCCCCGTGCCCCCTTTTCTATGTACATCATAGAAATATGGTGTATATTCCAAACATCTGGGTGATCCGCCTTACCACCACTGCCCCAGCAGACGATGCAACGATCGGTAAGGTACTTTTGCATAAGGACTTTTTGTCATGGCACGTTCCACATTTGAAGGCCCAGTATTAGCTGGCGACCAACGTTTTAGCCCATACCGTAACGTAGGTTACGCTCGGTTAGAACAAGACATTTACATTGATTTCGCCAATACTGGCGGAAATGGCACTGCTGGCTACCCCGGCGCGTCTACTCAATTTGTAAATGGAAATACTATTCCTAACGTCAATGCTTCTGTATATACAGCAGCGGGTGGAGCAACAAACCCACCAGTAGTGGTAACTCCTACAGCGGATGCGTCTACTGCGATTTATCGCGGTGTGGTGTTCTGGGTTCCTACAGGTTCTACGATCGACACAATCACAGTTGATTACCTCCTTGCACTGACTACAGTTAACTCTACATACAGTTCAGTTTCTTGGTTGTTCTCTAACGGGTTTGTGACTAGCGCACCTACCTATGCGACTGCAACTTTGGGCACTACAACTGTTGGTACTGCTGGTCGTATCTCTACTACCTATAGCGCAACTAACTTGACTAACATGTTGGCTACTACATCTGACATCAACACGGGCACAAGCAGCCCATCATCGGTGTCTCAGATTGTTGCTACTTTGGCTATCGTAGGTACAGGTCTGTCGGCCTTGTCTGCTGGTAAGTTCAATATACGTATTGGCTACACCCAGAACGATCCCAACATCGGTAACACTACAACTTACCCATACGGTAACTTTGACTAATCAGTCCTAGGGGCTTCGGCCCCTTGTTTTTAAACAAGGAGATTGATTATGACAATGCAATACGACGTCAAGTCAGCACATACTGGCGGCGCACAAACTAACTTAGCTCTTGTATCTGGGCGGGTACGATTAAAGTCTGTAATCATTACAGGTGGCGCAACCGCAGGTATGGCTAGGTTTTTAGACGCTTCTGGCGGTAATATTTTGTTAGAACTTGATACTGGATCAAACTCCAATATGACTAACGTAATTTTGCCCGGTGAAGGTATCTTGTTTCCCAATGGAATTTGGTACACCGCCGTAGCTACAGTACCTGTTGGTATAACTGTTATTTATGGCTGATACTAAACAAGCAGTTCTGACAGGGCGAAAGCTGTTTATCGGCATCCCCTGCCATGATGGGCGTTTGAACGTCAAGACCGCATTCAACCTTGTGCAGTTAATGCCCGAGGCTATGCGGCTTGGTGTTTCTGTCACCCTGTCTGATCTTTCTAATTGCTCCATCATCACGTTGGCGCGCAACTCATTAGTACATGAGTTTTTGAAAACAGACTGCACAGAGCTGTTGTTTATTGACTCTGATGTTATTGCGACGTCAGGCGATATCTTGCGTTTAATGGCTCAAAGCGGTGGTAGAGATATCACTGCGGGCACATACCCACGCAGATCGCATGACAAGAAGTTCTTTACAGATTTGTATTGGACTGAGGATGACAACTTAGAGTTTGATGGCTCACTGATGCGTGTCAAGCGTATTGGTACAGGGTTCATGCTCATTCAACGTCATGTCATCGAGAAGATGGCGGCGGCGCATCCTGAGTGGTCATACAAGAACAAACCAACTGGCGAGCGTATGGCTGCGCTGTTTGATTTTGAAATCAGAGACGACCAGTATGTCGGCGAAGACTATTTGTTTTGCGACAGAGCTACTGAGATGGGGTTCAAAGTCCACGTTGATGTAGACATTAGCTTGCCACATATTGGTAGTGAATCTTTTACCAGAAACTTCCGCGAGGAGGTTGTCATCCCGTTGCTCGAAAATATTCGAGAGTCACGTTTGAAAGTCGTAAATGGCTAAATCACCAGCATGGCAGAGAAAAGAAGGCAAGAATCCGAATGGGGGCTTAAACGCCAAAGGGCGAGCCTCTGCGAAGAAAGAAGGGCACAACTTGAAACCGCCGCAACCAGAAGGCGGATCAAGGCGCGACTCTTTTTGTGCAAGGATGAGTGGCATGAAGAAAAAGCTGACATCCGCAAAAACAGCGAAAGACCCGAACTCTAGGATTAACAAAAGCTTGAAGGCTTGGAACTGTTGATATGACTGAACACCAAACAACTGTTAAAGACGTAGTAGACATCGTTTCGGTGTTTGCTGCAGTCGGTTCTTTTCTAGAAATACTCACTCCTGTATTTGGTTTGATCGGTGCTGTCTGGACTTTAATGCGTATTACAGAAATGGTGACAGGCAAACCTTTCCATGAGATTATTCGTCGTAAGAAAGCGGATGATGCCAAGCACGAGTAAGAAACAGCACAATTTCATGGCAGCGGTGGCTCACAATCCAGCGTTTGCCAAGAAAGCAGGAGTACCACAGTCTGTGGGCAAGGATTTTAATAACGCCGATAAAGGCAAAACTTTTAAAGAAGGAGGCCGTATGGCTACTAAGATGGGCAAACCAGTAATGAAACCCGGCATGAGTACCGCTAAAGATGGTATGAAAAAGCCTACTCCTATGGCTGATACATCTATGGGTGGTATGGGCGGTATGGGCGGTATGGGAATGATGAAGGGCGGCGGTAAAGTCAAGAAGATGGCTTCTGGCGGTTTCGTTCGTTCTGCTGATGGCATTGCATCTAAAGGCAAGACCAAAGCTAAACAAATTACCATGAGCAAGGGCGGCAAAGCCTGCTAAGGAGTCAATCATGGCTGATGTTAAATATCCAGACTACACCCCTGTGGATGAGCCTGTTCGCACAGGCCCTAAACCCGCAGAACCCGGTAGTGGTATAAGGGTTGAAAAAGAACCTAAACCCATGCCAAAGCCAGTAAAGAAAATGGCTTCTGGCGGCTCAGCCTCTAGCCGTGCTGACGGTATTGCTCAACGAGGTAAAACTCGTGGCACTATGATCATGTGTGGTGGCGGTATGGCAAAGGGTAAGCGATGAGAGCGAGTCGCGGCATGGGAGATATCCGTGAAACTAAGATGCCTAAAGGTGTCAAGAAGTCACGCCGCGACGATACCGACTTCACTCAATACGCCTCTGGCGGAAAGGTTGGTCTCTATGACAACATTAATGCAAAACGTAAAAGAATTGCTGCAGGGTCTGGTGAAAAGATGCGTAGAGTTGGTAGCAAAGGTGCGCCAACGGCTGACGCGTTCAGACAATCAGCCAAAACAGCCAGAAAGTAAATAATGGCGGTTACCACAGGACTCACCGCGTTTAACCTCGATCTCAACGAGATCATGGAGGAGGCGTATGAACGTGCGGGTTTAGAGATCCGCACGGGTTATGAGTTCCGTACAGGACGTAGATCGCTCAACATGTTGACGATTGAATGGGCTAACCGTGGCATCAATTTATGGACTATTGAGCAAGGCCAGATCGTAATGAACACTGGGCAGGGTATCTATCCATTCCCAGAAGACACGATTGACTTGCTTGATCAGGTAATCCGTACCCAAGCCAATGACCTGAACCAGATAGACATCAACATCTCTCGTATTAGTGAATCTACGTATGCCATGATTCCTAATAAGCTGGCTCAAGGTAGACCTATTCAAGTCTGGATTAACCGCCAGACAGGTGCGGGGAACAGCACTACTGTGGTTCTAACTACGGCTCTTACGGCTACTGACACTACTGTCTACGTATCAGATATAACCCAGCTTGCAACAGCTGGGTTTATCAACGTCACTACTTCTGGCGTTACAGAAACAATCGTGTATCAGAACGTAAATCCAGTACCACTTACAGGTTTACCTAACGCTGGTCAGCTTTTGAACTGTACCCGTGGACAGAACAACACCGTAGCTGCTGCGCATGCTATCTCAGGTACAACGATAGCGGTCACTAACTTACCGTGTATTAACGTCTGGCCTACCCCTAACTCTCCCGGTAATCAGTACATCTTTGTGTATTGGCGCATGCGTCGCCTGCAGGATGCTGGTAATGGTGTGAACATCCAAGATATCCCATTTCGCCTGATTCCATGTTTGGTGGCAGGTTTGGCGTTCTATATTGCTCAAAAGAAGCCAGAAGTGGCTCCAGAGCGGGTATTGTTTTTGAAGCAAGAGTATGAGCAACAGTGGCTATTGGCTTCGCAAGAAGATCGTGAGAAGGCTCCTGACAGGTTTGTTCCTCGTCAGTTGTTTTACTAGTGCCTAGTCGTTTTGCTTCCGGTAAATACGCGATTGCTGAGTGCGATCGGTGTGCTGGTCGCTACATGCTCAAAGAGTTAAGAAAGCAGGTTGTTAAGACTAAGCTGTACAACATCAAGGTTTGTCCATCCTGTTGGGATCCAGACCAGCCTCAGTTGTCTCTTGGTCTATATCCAGTCAATGACCCACAGGCGGTGCGTGAGCCTCGCCCAGATGTAAGCTACCAAGTCTCAGGATCTAGTGGCTTGCAGATTGACTTGACGAACAATAACACTGAGGACGGATTCGGATACCCATCTGGTGGTAGTCGTATCATTCAGTGGGGGTGGAACCCAGTAGGTGGGTCATCATATTTTGATGCCGCTTTAACGCCAAATAACTTGGCATTAAGCGTGCAACTTGGTACAGTAACGATATCAACAACCTAGGAGTTGAAATGGATAAAGCAGATTTAAAACAAGACAAGAAAATGATCGCAGGTGCCGTGCATAAGCACGAGAAAAGCATGCACCCCGGCAAGCCAATGACTAAGCTCAAAAAGGGCGGCGTAACAGGCAAAGCTATGAGATCTGTTGGTCGTAACATGGCTCGCGCAAACAATCAACGCGGAGGCTAATATGGCTAAATTTAGCAATAAGCAGATGGGTAAAGAGATTGGTCAAGCTAGTACCTATGCTCAGCCCCATACTATGAGCGGTGAGTCTGTTAACGTGAATAACGCTATCAAGAACAAGACTGGTGCTCAGACTATGTCTGACATGAACATTTCTGTTGGCGCTCTTAACAAAGGTAACTTCAAACCTACCAAGACTGACGGCATCACTATGCGTGGTCATGGAGCGGCTACCAAAGGTATTAAGTCTAGAGGCCCGATGGCATGAACTACGCTGCGTTGTCTTCTGCTATCCAGTCGTATACGGAAAATCAATTTCCGACCACGTACCTGTCTGACGGTACACCGGTAACTACGGCTGATCAGATTGCTCGCTTTGTCCAGCAGGCAGAACAACGCATCTACAACACTATTCAGTTTCCATCACTACGTAAGAATGTCACAGGCAACGTCTCAACTAGTAATAAGTACTTGTCTGCTCCAGATGATTTCTTATCTGTGTATTCGTTAGCATCTATTGATGGTAGTGGGAACTATGAGTATTTGTTGAACAAGGATGTGAACTTCATCCGTCAGGCATACCCTAATCCAACTACAGATATTGGTATCCCTAAGTACTACGCTTTGTTTGGTCCGACTGTTACATCTTCTACGATCAGTAATGAGTTGTCTTTTCTTGTTGGGCCAACCCCCGATGCAGCGTATAGCATGGAGCTTCACTATTACTACTACCCACAATCAATAGTAACTGCTAGTACAACTTGGCTTGGCGACAACTTTGATACCGTGTTGTTGTATGGTTCATTAGTTGAAGCCTACACCTTTATGAAGGGTGAGCCTGATGTTATGGCTTTCTATGATGGCAAGTACAAGGAAGCTTTAGCATTAGCTAAACGTCTGGGCGATGGTATGGAGCGTCAAGACGCATACCGTTCTGGTCAATATAGACAGGCGGTGTCCTAATGGCGTTTACAGGGAATTGGACATGCAACACGTTTTTGACGGGCTTAATGAATGGCTCGTTCAACTTCACGTCTGGCTCTTTCTACATTGCCCTGTATTCCAATTCTGCATCGCTTAACAACACTACTACTGCGTACACATCGAATGGAGAAGTAGTAGCGTCTGGCTATACGGCTGGTGGTAACTTACTTACAATCTCGCAGGTACCGATCATTGGCGGAACAGATCCTGCTACTTCGTATATCTCTTTCTCGAACTCATCTTGGACTTCAGCATTAACTGCACGCGGTGCGTTAATCTATAAGGCCGGGGACAATGGGGCTGTCTGTGTACTAGATTTTGGTAGCGACAAGACCTCAACAACGACTTTCACGGTACAGTTCCCGTCTGCTACCGATACATCCGCAATCATTCGACTCTCATAGGAGCATATATGCATAAAGAACTATCCGGTTTTGGCGATAACGCCGTAGCCACATTGCAAGCCAACACAAACATTCCCGAAGGCATGGGTGTTGATGGTCACTACCACGTAGAGTGCCGTGATGCTGAAGGCAACTTAAAGTGGGATGAAGCGTTCCCTAACTTAGTTGTGTCTGTAGGTAAAGAACTTATGTTTACCTCATTCCTGCGGACATCTGGCACATACACCACTGTTGGCCCATTCTTGGGACTGATTAACAACAGCACCACATTCGCGGCTACAGATACTATGTCTTCCAAGACATGGACTGAGTTGACTACTTATACAGTGGGCGGTTCAGCGGTTCGCGGTACGGCTGTATTTGCAGCACCAACATCCGCAACTACAGTAACAACTACAACAGCCGCAGCGATTACCTACACAATGACAGGTTCTGCTACTGTGTATGGTTGCTTCTTGGTAACAGGCACTGGCGCAGTCAGCACAATCTCTAGCACTGCGGGTACTTTGTACTCAGAAGGCAACTTCAGCACTGCCAAGACTGTTACATCTGGCGACACCGTAACTGTTACTTACTCGACTACTGCGACTTCTTAAGGAGTCTTAAATGGCTCTAGCCCTCAATGACCGGGTACAACAGACTGGCACAGCCAACACCACGGTAAGTTTTACCTTATCGGGCTCTGTCACGGGCTTTCAATCCTTTGCCGTCGTTGGCAACGGGAATACGACGTACTACTCTTCCTTTGATGCTACGGGCAACTGGGAAGTTGGTATTGGCACGTACTCAACTACTGGCCCCACGCTCACGCGCACAACCATTCTGGCATCCAGTAACTCTGGAACAGCGGTTACGTTCAGCGGCACAGTCAACGTATTTGTAACCTACCCATCTGAGAAGTCTGTAAACCTAGACGGGTCTGGCAACGTCAGTGCATTAGGCACAGTGTCTTCTGGTACTTGGCAAGGCACAACTGTAGGCGTGGCCTATGGTGGCACGGGCGTAACTGCTTCTAGTGGCGCTAACTCGGTGATGCTGAGAGATGCTAACCAGAACGTATCCATCAACCGACTCAACCAATCCAATACTTCTGTCACAGCGGCAGGCGGTACAACGGCGTTAACGGCGGCTTCTAGTTATTCACAGACATTAAACGGCACGGGCGGTCAGACCTATACGATGCCTGATGCGACCACCCTGACTACAGGTGTGGCGTTTGTGTTCAACAACAATGCAACTGGAACGCTGACCCTCCAAGACTACGCGACTGGCTCTATTGGCATCATTACTTCTGGTGGCGCGGTTGAGCTTGTATTGATATCTAACGGCACGGTTGCTGGGACATGGGACGTACACGGGTATCTCCCTGAGAACGTAACTTGGGGCACTAACGCACTAAACCTTGGCTCTACGGTCATCAGTAACGGTACATGGCAAGGTGGAACTATTGCTACGGGCTACGGCGGTACAGGACTAACAAGTTACGCCGCTGGTGACATGCTCTATTACACGTCTGGCACTGCCCTGTCTAAAGTAGGTATTGGTGCTAACGGATATATTTTGACTTCTAACGGCAGTGCGCCAACATGGGCTGTTAACACAGCGGCTACAGCAGACCAAGCGTACTACCTAGCTTTTATGATGGGATAACAAATGGCAACCTACACCAACGTATCGTATGGAGTTAAGAACGTAAGCACGGGCGGTTCTACTGCAACGACAGTAGCATCCGCAACAACTTTGGCTATAGCCAGCCTTGTGGTATCTAACACTTCATCTAGCCCAATCACTTGTGACGTTTACTTTACCCGTTCAGCAGTCAACTACTACCTAGTAAAAGGCGCGACTGTGGCGGTTGGCGGGTCAAACGAATGTATCCAAGGCAACAGGATTATTCTGCAAGCTGCGGACGCTCTGGTAGTTGTAGCAAGCGCATCTTCTTCGGCGGACGCTTGGGTATCAGGATTGACGGTGGCATAACATGGCATTCATCGGTAACACCCCCACAACTCAGGCTTTCACCCCAGCCGTTGATTACTTCAGTGGTAACGGTAGTACGACCGCATTTACGCTGTCTCGCCCAGTTGCGTCTGTGGCGCAGGTGCAGGTAACGATTGACAACGTAGCCCAGAATCCCAGTTCAGCATACACAGTCAGTAGCAACACCATCACGTTCACTTCTGCTCCACTGAGCGGGACTAATAACATTTATGTTTACTACACAAGCCCGATAACTCAGGTGATTGCACCGGGGCAAAACACCGTATCCACTTCATCTTTGGCTACTAATTTTACGCTAAGTTTGACTTCAAATGTTACAGGAATTCTTCCTGTTGCTAATGGCGGTACTGGGGCAGCCACATTACCAATTTACACAGCCACGTATTTAACTATTGGGGGTGGAGGAGGCGCGTCTAATGCTGGTGGAGGTGCTGGTGGTTTTATTACAGGCACTGCTTCTTTGGTTAAAGGTTACGCATACACCATAACAATAGGCGCTGGTGGTTCTGGTAGTGGATACGCCACAAATGGTGTTAATGGAAACGTGTCATGGTTTGAGGCTGCTGGGCCATATGCTGGTGGCGGTGGAGGCGGCGGTAATGCAGGGGCGGCGCAACCCGTTGCTTATTCTGGCGCTTCTGGCGGTGGCGGTGGCGGAACAGGTTCTGCTTTTATTTCTGTTGCTGGCGCTGGAACTGCGGGTCAAGGTTTCCCGGGTGGTACTAACAATACTAGCGGATGGAACCCGGGTGGTGGTGGCGGGGGTGCTGGTGGTTTTGGTAACAATGCGGCATCTTCCTCTGTTGCTGGCGCTGGGGGCGTAGGTTTAGCATCTTCTATAACAGGCTCTTCTGTTTATTACGCAGGTGGCGGTGGCGGTGCAAATGCTGCTCCTAGCGGTACAGGTGGGGCTGGGGGTAATGGAGGAGGAGGCGCAGGGACAAGTAACCTTGGCGCTGGAACATCTGGAACTGCGAATACTGGCGGCGGAGGGGGTGGTATGGGCGGAAATACTGGTAATGGCGGAAATGGCGGTTCTGGTGTTGTAGTTCTTCGTATATTAACTTCAAACTATTCCACAACTACTACTGGTTCTCCTACAGTTACTACGGATGGTTCATACACAGTTATTAAATTCACAGCTTCTGGCACTTACACAGCATAAAGGAAAAACACATGATTACTCAAGAACTTCTAAAATCTATGTTTGACTACCATGAAGATGGGTATTTCATTCGCAAAAAGAATGGAAAGAAAGTTGTATGTTCGCCAACAGGCAAGCATAGATATATGCGTGTTTTAATTGATGGTCAATCAAGATTGCTACACAGAATGATATTTCTTCATCAAAACGGCTATCTTCCAGATACAACAGACCACATTGATGGCGATAGGTTTAATAACAGAATTGAAAATTTGCGTTCTGTTACACAACAACAAAACTGTTTAAACAAAAGACACAAATCAAATAGCAGTTCTCCCTATAAAAATGTGTATTTACAACCATCTCCCAAAGATGAAAACTGGAAAAGAAATTGGGTTGTAATTTTGACAGTAGATAAAAAACGCAAATACATTGGTAGTTTTGAAGATGTTGAACTTGCAGACTTGGTTGCTCAAGAAGCAAGAAATAAATATCATGGGCTTTATGCTCGTCACTTTTAGGAGAAATATATGCACTTTGCAAAAGTAGTAGACGGCATCGTTACACAAGTAATCGTTGCTGAACCTGAGTTCTTTCAAACATTTGTGGACTCAAGTCCCGGTGAGTGGATTCAGACTTCGTACAACACACACGGCGGTCAGCATCGTAATGGCGGTACTCCACTGCGTAAGAACTACGCTGGTATTGGCTATTCATACGACCGTACTAAAGACGCATTCATCCCACCAAAGCCCTTCGCAAGTTGGGTACTAAATGACGATACTTGTCTATGGGGCGCACCAACACCGATGCCAACAGACGACAAGCGCTACGAGTGGGACGAGACAACTACGTCTTGGAAAGAATTAACAGAGGCTTAATATGGCTATTAGCACCATAGACCTAACCAAAGCGGTGTCTGGAATACTGTCAACTGCCAATGGCGGTACGGGTGTTTACGCAGTCAGCATATCTTATTTAATTGTCGCTGGCGGCGGTGGCGGCGCAAGTGGTGGTGGTGGTGGCGTTGGTGGCGGTGGCGCAGGTGGTTTATTGTCAGGCACTCAGTCAGTTTCTGCAAACACTGCTTATACAGTCACAGTTGGTGCTGCTGGCGCTCTAAACACTATAGGTGGAAATTCATCTTTTACACCAGTAGCTACAACCGCTGTTGGTGGAGGGCGTGGTGCTACAGGCGCTACAGGTGGTAACGGAGGTTCTGGTGGTGGAGGTTCAGAAACACCTGCACATGCCGCTGGTACGGGAACATCTGGTCAAGGCAACAATGGAGGTCTTGGCAAAGAGGGTGGCGGGGGCGGTGGTGGAGGTGGTTCAAGTGAAGTAGGTGGAAATTCTGGGTTTGCTGATACCGCTGGCAATACTGGTGGAAACGGAGGCTCAGGAACATTATTTGCCGCATATACAAGTTACGGTGTTTCTGGCTATTTTGCAGGCGGTGGCGGTGGTTCTTTAAATGGTAGACCGGGAGGTTCTGGTGGTAACGGCGGTGGCGGTATAGGTGGCACAGGTTCTGGCGGTTCAAATGGCGCTGCAAATACTTATAGTTCAACAACTAAGAATGGTGTAGTAAACACTGGCGGAGGCGGAGGCGGAGGTTTCACTGGCGGAGGCGGCACAGGCGGTTCTGGAATTGTGATTATTTCCTACTCAACTTCTTTTAATCTTGCAACAGCAACTGGAACTTACACGCAGACCACTTCTGGTGGTAATTACATTTTTGCATTCACAGGGTCGGGAACGATAACTTTCTAATATGTCATACATCGGAAATGCCCCAATCTCCGCTGCTTTCCTTGTAGATACATTCTCAGGGAACGGTAGCACTGTAGCCTTCACTATGACGGTGGCTCCTGCGAATACGTCTTCAATCATCGTAGCGATTACTGGTGTACTCCAAGACCCAAGTACATACTCTGTATCAGGCACAACCCTGACATTCTCAGCCGCTCCACCAAGCGGTACAAGCAACATCAGCGTTAGATACCTTGGCATCCCAGCCAGCGGAGTAACGACTACAGCCTACAGAACCGTAACAAACTTCACAGCGACAGCAGGACAGACATCATTCAGTGTGCCTTCTTATACCGTTGGCTACATTGATGTGTACAGAAACGGGGTACGCCTTGTATCTACAGACTACACAGCCACAACGGGAACGACAGTAGTTCTAAACAACGCCTGCACGGTGGGAGACAGCGTAGTCACAGAGAGCTTCCTTGTCAGTTCGGTGTTGAATGCTATCCCTGCTACTGCGGGTGCTGTTAACTCTACGTATATTGCATCTGGCGTAACTCTGACAAGCCCAGTTATTTCTTCAATCACCAATACGGGAACATTGACTCTGCCAACCACAACAGGAACATTGGCACTGCAATCTGACGGAATTGGTTTTTCTCAAACTTGGCAGAGCGTAACAGGGTCTAGAGCATTATCAACAACCTATTACAACACGACAGGAAAACCAATTATGGCATTTGTTAGGTTGACTTGTGGAACATCGGAAGTTTCAGGTGCTTTTGTTTTAGTAAATGGCGTTAGTGTTGGTGCTGGCTCATCTGCCGCAAATGGTCAATCACAAGTTACTTTTATTGTTCCACCTAGTCAATCTTATGAGGTGCAGGCAAATTCAGGTTCACCGACATTAGGAACTTGGGTAGAACTTCGTTAAGAAAGAGAATCATGCACTACAAATCACCTGACAACTCCGTACATTTTCTTGATGACGATTCATTTGTTCATTTACTTCCTACTGGCTCTGTTCAGATTACAGATGAAGAAGCCAATACTATTCGTACAACAAGACAAGCAACAGCCCAAACCGCAAGAACTTATGCTGAGAAGCGAGTAGCAGAGTACCCAGCCATTGGTGACCAACTAGACGCACTATGGAAAGGTGGAGATGCCCAAACAGAAATGCTGGCTAAAGTAATGGCAGTGAAAGCCAAGTATCCCAAGGAGCAAGCATGACAAATGCCGTAGCACTCGCGCAAGGCGCATCAAACAACGTAACCTTCCGCAACCGCATCATAAACGGGGCCTGTGTCATAGACCAGAGAAACGCAGGGGCTAGTGTTACTCCTACAGATGGACAATACACTTTAGACAGATGGAAAGGTTTTGCTTCACAATCATCTAAATACACAGTTCAACAAAATGCAGGTTCTGTTACCCCACCAGTAGGGTTTGTAAATTATTTAGGCGTAACTTCATCTTCTGCTTATTCGGTTGGCACTAACGACTATTTTGCTATAGTGCAATTGATTGAAGGCTACAACACAGCAGATTTAAACTGGGGCACTGCAAACGCACAAACAATCACAATATCATTTTGGGTGCGTAGTTCGTTAACAGGTACATTCGGTGGCGCTTTAAATAATAGCGGTTCAGCAAGAAATTACCCTTTCACTTACACAATTAGTTCTGCCAACACATGGGAACAAAAATCAATCACCATTACTGGCGACACTTCAGGAACTTGGCTTACTACTAATGGCGTTGGCATACAAGTAAATATTGGATTGGGCGTAGGAACAACATATAGCGGAACTGCGGGGGCTTGGGCGGCTGGAAATAAAGTTTCTGCCACAGGCGCAACAAGCGTAGTCGGCACAAACGGCGCTACTTTCTACATCACAGGTGTGCAACTAGAAGCAGGGACAACAGCATCCCCATTTGAGTATCGTCAGTATGGTACGGAGTTGGC
>JAUKPQ010083958.1:0-19337 GCA_032273045.1 Chloridella minuta | reverse complement strand
TCGATTCCGTCGATGTAGGGAATCAGCGCCCACTGCTCGTGAATGAGCGAGCGGTGGTGCTGGCGATAAATTTTTTCCGGAAGAGTGATCACGACACTGTCATCTTCTAACCGCAGAAGCTGAACCGCTCCCACCGGCTGGCCTTGCGCGTGTGTCAGAAGAACTTTTTTTCCTACGACGAATTCGGTGTGAAGGGCGGCACTGATTTTCATTTCGATCCCTAAGCTGGGTGCCCGCGGAGTTTCGGCTGGAATGGGCGTTGGCCAGAACATGACAAGCAAGAGAGCATTCACCAAAACAGCGCCGGCAAAAAGCCGGAGCGCGAGTGCGCGGCGAGTGAGTTTAGATTTTTGCATGGTCTTTCTCCAGTTGCTGCCATTCCAGCTGAAATTGGCGAGCATCACGCTGAAGCGCTTCGTTGTAACGAATATGTATGAACCAGCTCCCGGATAAAAGAGATCCGAAGGCAAAACACCAGAGTCCAAAAAAGAGCGCGGGATTCATCGGATCTCCCATGCAAGCGGTTCCGTTGCAGAGTCGGCTTTCCACGTCGCGCGAAAAGACATCAGTGGAGTGTGAAGAATCCACGTTTCACTTTCACGTCGGAGTACGGTGAGATCAAGTTCCCGTTTGAGAAGTCCTCCATGCTTGAGAGGAGTGAGCTGGACTTGCGGTGGTAAGCGGCAACCCGCGAAACGATCTTTGAGCAGGAGCTGTTGTGCCCGCAGCCAAGCCGCTTCCTGAAGTCTCATCAAAACTTTCTTCGCCTTCTCCCACTCAAGGGCGAGCAGCCATCCGGCCCCTGGGAAAAACAGGCCAATCCCTTGGCCGACCTTCCCCGCGGCCAGCATGGCGTTGATGCTGTGAACCTGCTTCATCATGCGCGAGGTGACGCCGATCGCATTCTTAAGGCAAAGCACTTGTTTGTGATGCTCGCGGGTTTGCTTCAGTCGCAGATGCCAGATCACCGCCTGCGTGCCCAGCAGTGCCGAGAGGAGCACCAGCAGAACGAAGCCTGGTGCTTCAAGGAATCCTCGTTGATCAAGCATCATGAAGTGCTCCCTTAAAGGCCCATTTGATCCGAGGACCCCGGCAGGTCGTGGGCAGAGTCATGAGCGAGGAATGATCCTTTAGACCTTCACCCACACGTTTGATTTCTGTCTGCCAGCGACGAGAGGTGCAGAGCGAGCGACCTGTGAGTCCCGTGAAGGCGAGGGCGGCGAGCAACATGGCGGTGGTGGTGAGTGTCGCGGTGAAGGTCTGCATGGCCTACTTCGATATTTCGATGTTCTTAACAATGGTCTCTTTCATGTCTTGGACGCGCTCTTTGATCACGCCGCCGAACTGTTTCACGGCGACCAGGCACATGATGCCCACGAGGCCAGAGACGATGACGTACTCCATGAGGGCCTGGCCTTGTTGGTTACGGGTAAGCTTTTTCATAGGTCTTCTCCTGTTTGGGTTGATAGGGGCGAGGCGAAAAGACCACGGCGGATGGGGTTCTGTCGTCGGGGCAGGGGCTATCCCGAGCAGGTAATTCGGGTATGAAACAGGCATTGCCCCGTACGCAGACGGGGTTTAGAATATTTATATGGAAGATAACGCCAAGGTTTTCGTTTTCGAAAAGAAAGAGATTTTTCTCATTTTCGTGTTCGTCGTCATTATGAGTGTGACGTGCTTCACGTTAGGGGTGAACCTCGGGAAAAAACTCGCGCTGGATAAATCTGGTGTCACCGCCGATGATCTGAAAACGGTGGAGATGAAGTCGACGCAGGAAGAAGACGTTGAAGCGACGATGGACGCACCTCAGTTGAGTGACGAAGAAAAACTGCAGAAGCTGATGGAAGAGTCGAAAGAAAAACTCAACACAGAACTTCAGCAGTTCTCAGCGCAAGATCCAAAAGTAGAAAGCAAAGATACGGCCGCTCCAGCTCCGGCAGTTCAGCCGAAGAGTGAGGTCAGTGTGGCAAGCGCACAGACTGGCAAGTACACCATCCAGTTGGGTAGCTACGCCACCATGGATGAAGCCAAGCAGTTCGCAGAGGGTTTCACGGTGCGCGGCTACAATCCAATTTTAAATGAAGTGATCATTCCGGAGAAGGGCACGTGGTATCGCGTGAGCCTCGGATTGTTTGGCACGGTCGCTGATGCAAAAGAGTACATCAAGAAAGAAGCGACGTTGTTCCAGGGCCAAGACTACGTGATCTCGGAGATTAAGTAGGAAGCGGGTAGGCCTTATCTACGCGCGCAAACGTCTCATCAACCGCCTTCAAATACACCGCATCCAGTGAAACGTCTTTAGGGAGAGTGAGACCACTTTCCTTCGAGAGACGTGCGTGGAAGTCCGCTGCATCCTTCGATTCAAAGGATGCCTTCTGAATGACCGCATAGAGCGCATCACGGTTACCCGACCAGTGTGGCAGTAGGGCGTGAAGATAGAAGCTCGAAAGCGATTGGAAAGCGCTGTCGGCCTTGGCACGCACGCGAGCGGCATCGACATGAAGCATGTCGAGCTGCTTCGAGAGACGGCGCAAAGAGTAGAGCCACAAGCCGCACAGATCCGGCAGATACAAGCGCTCAGCGCTCGAGTGCGAGATATCGCGTTCGTGCCACAGGAGAACGTTCTCGTGGGCGACGGTGAGGTAGCCCCTGATGAGTCGGGCTATGCCCGAGAGGTTTTCAGCGGCGATAGGATTTTTCTTATGGGGCATGGTCGACGAGCCCTTCTGGCCCGGCAAGAAACCTTCCACCACTTCACCGACGTCTGAGCGATGCAAGTGACGGATCTCGATTTCAAAACGCTCAAGCGCTGAAGCGTAGAGAGCGGCTACCGATGCGAACTTCGCGAGACGATCGCGTGGAACCACTTGAGTTGAAACCGGTTCCACACTCAAGCCGAGGCGAGTGAGGACATCTGTTTCGATGGACGGAGTAAGTACAGTGTAATTCCCAACGGCGCCGGACATCTTGCCCGTAACCTCAGTCTTGGCGAATTCTTCGAGTTCCGTGAGACGGCGGCTGAATTCAGCGTAGGCCGACAGGAATTTTTGTCCGAAGCTCATGGGCTCAGCGAACATGCCATGCGAGCGACCGATGGTCAGAAGCTTTTTGTGATCTTCGGCCTTCTGGCGTAATTGACGTGTCACCTTGCGGAACTCTGGCAAAATCAAATCGATGGAGTTTTTAAGCTGCAATGATAGGGCGGTGTCAATCACGTCCGATGAGGTGCAGCCGAAGTGAAACCACTTCGCTTGCTCTGGTGCGAGCTCTTCGGTGATGCTGGTGCAGAAGGCGATGACATCGTGATGAGTGGTGGCTTCGATTTCATTCACACGCTCAGGGCGGATGCGGGCCTTGGCGCGTATCCCAGATGCGGTGCCCTTCGGAGCGATGCCGTTTTTTTCGAGGCTCTCAAGTAAGGAGAGTTCGACTTGCAAGAAGCAATGAAACTTCGCTTCGTCGGTCCAAAGCGCGGTCATATCTTTCTGTTCGTAGCGTGGCACCATTAGAAAAGAAATCCTGCCTCAAGGGCGAAAGTATACCAACCGAGGGAGAGAGTCCGGTCGTTTTCCGGCCCTTCAACCCAGGCGATGTTGTAGGTGAACTTACCGCCATAGAAGAAGCTCTGGCGAGTCCGCTTATGAAGGCCGTAGTCGGCCGTCATGCCATAGCCGGTGTAGTTATCACCGGTGTGACCTTCCGCGAGTGAATTATAAGTACCGAATACTTGGACGGACTCGAAGACGTTCTCCGTTTTAAAGAAATCGAGGAAAAGCTTAAAGCGGTAACCGAGTCCCAGACCCAGAGTGTTAATGGTCTGATCAGCATCGCCTGGCCGAGAAAACTCAGCTTCACCACCACTTTGATTGTTGCTGGTGATTTCGTTCCAGCGTGTCTGAGCGCGGCGATAAGTCGCGCCCCACCAAAGCTTGTGCCATGCATCCGAGCGACGCAGCCAGGTGACTTCAAAAGCCATCAGTTTCTGCAGGCGCTCGTACTGACCATTGAGGTGCAAACTGGCGGAGAGCTTGTTGCGATCCTTGCCGGTGTAGCGGCTATTGTCGAGCACACCGTAATCTGAGTTGTACGGTGCTACCAAGCTTTCGTCCCACTGGTACTTTTCTTTTTTCTGCTTGATCTCACTGTCCGTTGGATCCAATTCATCGGGTGTGATTTCAAAAGCCTCTTCCGGGTTTTCGTAGGCCGCGAAGACTGGCAGCGAGAACAAAAGTACGAAGATTAGAAATTTCATTAGCGCACCGCCAGGGTTTCAAAGTTCTCACCCGGAAGATCGTCCATTCCCATCCAGTCAGCGATTTCAACTTTTTTGATGAGGTGATCAAACTTCACGTTCTCGCTGTTGATTTCCGAGAGGACCCAGTTATCAAGCGAGAGTTTAATCTGCGGAAAATTTGTCCGGCCCGCGGTGTAGTTATCGAGCGTCGAATCGAAGTTCGAACGAGCGTTCTTATCTTGGTACTCGGCGATGGTCACTTTTTGCTCGAGGAAGCGCAGTGTTCGAATCAACGTGCGGAGCTTGACCTCAATCTCACGTTTCGCATTGAAGAACTGAATTTCAGCGATCCGCTTATCGAGGTAGGCACGTTTGTTCACGCGATTGTTGAACAACCCACCTTCACCAATCAGCGTCCAGCTCATGTTCACAGCTGCGACCATCTCTACGTTGCGACCCGTAGGCGTGGAGCGGGCCCAGCCGTTGCCGTTTGGCCCAAAGTTTTGTTGGTATGTCCCCACACCCACCGTGAATTTTGGCAGCGGAAGGTTTTCCTTCAGCGTCTTTTCGTAGGTCCGTGACGCCGTTTCGTACTGAACCTTCGCATCAAGATAGGGCGGCGACCGTTTGAGAGCCTCGGCAAGCGCTTCGCTGGCCGTCGTGCTCATGGTGATGAACTTAAGTTGTTCGGTCGTACGATAGGCAGGGTGGTAGTCATCACCCATTAAATTCGCGAGACGTTCTTCTTCTTGGCCGACATCAAAGAGGGCCTGCTGGTACTCCGTTTGAGCACGCAAAAACTCACCGCGGGTTTGGTAGTATTCCATGGCGGGAATTTTGCGGAGCTGGAGCTTTTCGCGGGCCAGGCGGTGGATGAACGAGCCTTGCCGAAGCTGTTCGCGACGGATCCGGACCACTTCTTTCGCGCGCACGAGGGCAAAGTACTGCACGATGACGGCGAAGCGAAGTTTTCTGCGTGATTCACGCAGGCGCTGTTCTTCACGACTGAGAATCTGCTTATCATTGAGGTACTCAAGATAGTCTCGGCCCCAGTTGAAAACCGTGTAGTCCTTGACGGTGATACCGACATTGCCATCTGGGGATACTTGGCTCCCGGCACCGGTGGCTTGGTTCTGTGAGTTATAGAGACGATCGTACTTGTGATCGTTCGCATTTAGATCGAGTGTCAGGGTCGGCAGCCAGAAGCTCTCAAAGAGATCTTGCTTCATCAAATCAATGCGGGCGTTGGTGTTGGTACGCACGCGCTCGAAGGGATTGCGGCGCAAAGCCTCCTCTACGACAGAACGTAATTCGATGATACGACCTTGATCGACGTTCGCCTCCGGTGGGCGATTGCGCGAACTAGATCCCGAGATACTTACAGGGGCTGCGTCTGGGACGTCGAGTGATGGCTCTGCGGAGAGCTCGCTAGAAGCTTCTGCAGGAACCGGCTCTGGACCGAGCTCATCTTGAGCGTTGGTCTTCGTCGCCAGCAGCAACATGACCGCTACGGTCAGGATGCGCCAGAGTTCCAAAATGTCTCTCCCACGTGAGTGGTTGTGTGTGGCGTTCAGTCTAACAAGTATAAAATTAGAAAGTAAAAGACTATGTTTCTAGAGATTTATTCCAGGGCAACCCGAACGGATGATGGTTTCTTCCATCGTTTGGACCTGGAGAGTGGCGAGATAGAGTTCGTTGCGAACGGTGACTTGGTTGGATTCAAGTCGACTGCGCATGGCCTTACGCATGCTAGGGGTTTGCTTCAACAAATTTTGATTGCGCTGAAGCAATCCACTGAGACGCTGACGGATTTTCACTTTCTCATTGCGCTCTTGCGTCAGCTCTTTACAGCGAGTTGAGAGGTTAGGGTCTGTCAGAATTTCTTTCACGGATGTGTCCGTCTGAGCACGGAGGCGTGCGCCAGCAAAAAGAGTCAATATTCCGACGATCAAAACAAGCTTCATAGTCTAATTATAACGTGTAGTGTCCTGGAAAGAGCAACCTCTAAATGGTTGTCGGAGGCATCGACGGAAGACTATGATGAAGTGTCACACTCATGAGGCCCTATGCAACCCGCCGTCGTCCTCATTCCGGCCCGTTTTCAATCCACTCGATTTCCGGGTAAGCCGCTTGCCCCCATTTCTGGCCGTTCCATGATCGAGCGGGTGTACACCCAAGCTCTCGCCGCCGGGTTTCCGACCTATGTTGTGACCGATGATGAACGCATCGAGAAAGCCGTGAAGGCCTTCGGCGGTCAAGTGCTGCGCGTGGATGATGATGTCCCGTCCGGCTCTGAGCGGATCGCTCTGGCGTACGCGCGCTTCTTGAGCGCAACACCGGCGAAGTTTGTGGTGAACGTCCAAGGGGATGAACCGCTCTTGCAGGGGGCCGTGCTTAAAGAACTCGTCGCTTTTCATGAGAAGAGTTCATTTGATGTGACGACGCTCGTGCGACCACGGCAGCGCTCTGAAAGTGATTGGACGAACCCGAACGTGGTGAAAGCCGTTTTAGGCCTGCGCGGTCGCTGCAGTTATTTCTCGCGCGCCAGCGTGCCCTTCGAGCGAGATGGAAGTGCAAGTCCGTGGCACCAGCACATCGGCGTTTATTGTTACCGTGCTGAAGCTCTGCAAGCGTTCGTGACTTTAGCCGCTTCACCTTTAGAAAATTTAGAAAAGTTAGAACAGCTGCGTGGGATGGAAAATGGCATGACCTTTGGTGCGCTCGCCACCACACAGAAGTTGATCGGTGTCGATGTACCTGAGGATGTAAAACGAGTTGAGGAGGCCTTGCGTGAGTAAGCACAACAAGAAGTACATCTTTGTCACCGGCGGAGTGACCAGCTCACTCGGGAAAGGCCTTGCAGCCGCCAGTATCGCAGCCTTGATTGAGCGGCGCGGATTCCGCGTGAACATGCTCAAGATGGATCCTTACATCAACGTCGACCCTGGGACCATGAGCCCTACCCAGCACGGCGAAGTGTTTGTGACAGACGACGGAGCGGAGACCGACTTGGACCTAGGTCACTACGAACGTTTCACCACGCTGACACTTTCGCGCAACAACAACTTCACCACCGGCCAGGTGTACCTCAAGGTGATTGAGAATGAGCGGGAAGGGAAGTACCTCGGTAAAACCGTGCAGGTGGTTCCGCACATCACCAACGAGATTAAGCGTCGGATTCTTATCGCTTCTGAAAACTGTGATCTCTTGATCGGTGAGATCGGTGGCACCGTGGGTGACATTGAATCACTGCCGTTCTTGGAATCGATTCGTCAGTTCGCGCATGACGTCGGCACTGAAAACGTGCTGTTCGTGCACTTGGTGCTCGTGCCGTACATCGCCGCTGCGGGAGAGCTAAAATCGAAACCCGCGCAGCACTCTGTTAAAGAGCTTCGTGGGATTGGATTGTTTCCCCACTTGATCATCTGCCGCTCTGATCGCTCGATTGATAACGACATCCTCGAAAAGATTTCGCTTTTCTGTAACGTGCCGAAGAAGAACGTCTTCCAGTCGATTGATATGGACTTGATCTACAAAGTGCCATTGGAATTCCATAGGCAAGGTCTCGACGAGCGCATCACCGAGATTCTCAATATCTGGTCTCCGCAACCCAACATCAAAGAACTCGAGCAAGTGGTGTTCAACGCCACCCATCCGATCCATGAAGTGGAGATCGGCATCGTCGGGAAATACACGGACTTGATTGAAAGCTACAAATCCCTCGATGAGGCCCTTCGCCATGCCGCCATGGCGACGCAAACGAAACTGAAGCCGGTGTACATCGACGCGGAAGAGTTGGAAAAAACCAAAGACCTCACAATCCTTGATTCTGTTCACGCCATTCTTGTTCCAGGGGGCTTCGGCTCACGAGGCACAGAAGGCAAGATCATGGCGATTCAGTATGCGCGCGAGAAGAAGATTCCGTTCTTCGGCATTTGCCTTGGGTTGCAACTCGCCATGATCGAGTTCGCTCGTCATATGGCCGGTATCAAAAACGCAACGTCTATGGAGTTCACTGATTCTGGCGATTTCGTCATTCATTACATGTCAGGCCAGCGAGACGCGAATAAAGGCGGCACCATGCGCCTGGGTGCTTACGATTGCTCCATTGCGGAGGGGACACTCGCCCACAAAGTGTACGGCATGAGCACTATTTCAGAGCGTCACCGTCATCGTCTTGAAGTGAACAACGCCTTTGTCGATCAGCTCAAGAAAGCCGGCATGATTATTTCTGGTACCAACAAACAACTCAATCTCGTGGAGATCATCGAACTCAAAGATCATCCTCACTTCATCGCGTGTCAGTACCATCCGGAGTTCAAATCTCGGCCGGTCACGCCACATCCACTGTTCGCCAGCTTCATGAAAGCCGCGATTGCTCAGAAAGAAGGGAAAAGAAAATGAAAATGGATTTTTTTATCGGGACTTGTGTTCTCGAAAGCCGTGATCTCGTGATGAGTGTGGCTGAGCGGTTAGTGAAAGACCTCGACCCATTCAAAAGCAAAATCAATCTGCACTTCAAAGGTAGCTTTGATAAAGCGAACCGTTCCTCTTTCACGTCCTACCGCGGTCCCGGCCTGGATGAAGGTTTGAAGATGTTGCAGGAAGTGAACAAGACCTTTGGTCTTCCCACCATCACGGATTTCCATTTGCCGGATCAAGCGGAAGCCGTAGCCTCTGTGGTTCATGTGTTGCAAGTTCCCGCGTTCCTCTGCCGTCAGACGGATATGATTCATGCCGGAGCCATGGCCTGCGTAAAACATAAGCGCGATCTCAAAGTGAAAAAGGGCCAGTTCCTTTCTCCTGAAGAAACCAAAAACATTGTAGATAAAGCGGTGTCGGCAGGTCTCTCGAAAGATCATATCTTGCTCACGGAGCGCGGTAGCTCTTTTGGTTACAACAACCTCGTGGTGGATATGGCCTCATTCCAAATCATGAAGTCATTCGGTGTGCGCACTGTCCACGATGCCACTCACTGCGTGCAGCGCCCGGGCGGCCTCGGGACTTCAACGGGTGGCAAACGCGAACAGATTCTCACTCTCGCGCGTGCGGCCGTGGCGGCCGGTGCCGATGGTGTCTTTATGGAAACCCACCCGGATCCAGCGAAAGCTCTTTCTGATAGCGCCACCGCGTTGCCGCTAGATCAGGTTAAAGGCATCGTTGAGAAACTCCTCGCGATTAAAGAGGTGGTCGGATGATTGATTTCCGCGGGCTCGCGAAAAAGCACGAAGCTAAACTGAAAAAAATCAAAGTCGCCTGTTTTGATCTCGATGGTATCCTTACGGATGCCAAGGTTCAGTACGATGGCGCAGAGCTGGGCTTCAATCGATCGTTTTGCGTTTACGATGGTTACGGCATGAAGCTCTTGATGAAGGCGGGACTTAAGGTCGGTGTCATCACGGGTGGGAATTCTGTCAGCGTGCAAAAGCGCGTGGAGCAGCTTGGGCTGGATTTCTGTTACGCCGGAAATGAAGACAAGCGCGAAGCTTTCAAAGACCTCATTAAGCGCTACAACGTTCGTCCCGATGAGATCCTCTACATGGGCGATGAACTCTTTGATCTTCCGTTGTTGAAGGCCTCTGGGTTCTCGGCGACAGTTCCGAGTGCCTGTATCGAAGTTCTTGAAGGCGTAGACTACATTACCACTCGCCGCAGCGGAGAAGGTTGCGCTCGCGAAGTGATCGACATCTTGCGCTTTGCTCAGGACATTACTCCTCCTATGGAAGAGATGAAGTTGTGAGCGTTCGCGGTAAAAAGATTTATCGGAGTTCCATGATCGGCAGCATGCGCGTGGTCATGCTGGCTGTGGTGCTTTTCTTCTATCACGACCTTTACCTTGGGACTTTTCAAGAGGAGAAGTTTCTCGCGGAAGGTGCGTTCAAAATAATGGACGTGATCCGCTTCCATTTGAAATATCCAACAGAGTTTTTCTGGCTCACGGGCCTGACGATGCCTCCGTTCATTTACTACTGCTTCATTCGTGGAGTGCGCTTCTTCGAGAAGGGCTACCTGTTCAATAATGGGTTACCGTTTTTGAATTCCTGGCATGCCTACGAAGAAGTGAAGCAGTATAAAATCCTCGCGCCGAAATCAACGCTCGCGATGTTTAATGCCAAAGGTGACATTCAGCTAGTGGTGGATGGAAACATCGAGCGCGTGATCGCGATCCTGGACCAGCACGGTGTGCAAGGGGACCTTGCGCAGGACGCCTACGTGCGTTTGCTCACGAACATCCGAAAATTCGTCTACGTCGTGATGGCCTTCACTGTGGTGATCTACGCGGCATTGAAGCTGGGCTGGTTCCGCGCGATCGTCTAAGCGCGAAAGCTCGCCGCTTTGTAGAGGCGATTCATCAGCGCACGCCAGTTCTCGTCCTTGCGTTGCTCAGCCGAGAGCATAACGATAATGGCATCGTGTCCCGGTGTGAGATCGCGCAGGGATTGATAGAAGGTCCGTGCCGCCAGCACAGGATCGTTGCCGAGTTCTAAACGCGCTTGCGCATTGAAAGTTTTTTTCAACTTCTTCTGCGAAGCCTCGAGCAATTCATGAATAGCTACTTTCTCACCCACCAAAACGGGGATGGGTGGCATGTAGTGATGCTCCAGCTGACCTGGCGCCACGGGGCTTTCTGCGTAGCTTGTTTCAGTGGGGAGGCCGGCGTTTTCTAGGATGTCATGCAGCGTGGCCGCCGTGTAAAAACCTGGGCGATAAACCATCACTTTCCATCGCCCGCCGGCACGGACCACGGCCGCCACGGTGGATTCAATCCCCACATTGCACGGGCCGCCATCCAGCACCAGCACAGTGTCACCAAATTCTCCATGCACGTGTTCCGCCGTCGTCGGTGAAGTCTTACCAAACTTATTCGCACTCGGTGCGGCCAGTCCTTCAAAGTCTTGAAGAAGTTCGAGTGTCAGGGGGTGACGAGGGCAGCGCAAACCGACTTCGGTGAGTCCTGATGTGATAAGGGGATTGAGGTTAGGGATCTTCGGTGCGATGAGCGTAAGAGGTCCTGGCCAGCATTTGAGTGCCAAGGCCTGATGGATCTCTGTCCACTCCGTGGTGAGTGCGCGGGCCTTGTCGATCGTATCAATGTGGACAATGAGAGGGTCAAAGAAGGGACGTTCTTTAACGGAGAAAACGCGCTTAAGACCTGCGTCTTGCTGAATATCAGCGGCCAATCCGTAAACCGTCTCCGTGGGAATCGCCACCACATCGCCGGCCTTCAGACGCCGACGGGCCTCATCGAGCAGTGACATCATTCACTCCAAACTGAGGCCGGCTGACGAATACCGTTCATGCGTTTATAAGTATCGATCACACCCATGCCGCGGAATTGTCCATAGGAGTAGGTCGTGCGGAACGGGAGTCCCTGGCGGCTCGTCGCATAGAACGTACCATTGATGAAAGCGTTCTCACCGAAGAGGACGGAGAATGTCGCAAGATCGTTCACTTCTTTCAAAACTCCGGTGATCATGTTCTTTAGTTGGGCGAGTTCATGGCGCCCTGTCCCTGCCAGGATACGTTTATACTCTTGGTAGGGTTTGAGCAATTTTTTTACGCACGAGGATTTTTTGTCGCACATGTGTTCGAACTCTTTGATGACCAATTCTTCGGAGAGCGTGTTGAAATGCGACAGGCCGTCACCCATGACACGAATGTTCGTGGTGACGCGTAGTGGGCCTTTGAGGTCTTCGTTGCGGATCATGGTTTTGAGTTCTGGAGAAAGATTCACGGTGTAGCGATCGACGTAACCTTCCGCATCTTTTTTATAGCTGCGATCTGTCCAGCGGTCTGTGCGGGCCGCCTCGAACGAGAGCGAAGCCACCATCGAGAATTGCTCTTGGCTTTCGATGAGCATTTTATTGGGATCCGATGACTGAGGAAGTGTCGCCTCGTACTCGATGGTTAGTTTGCGGGTGAATGCCGCATCGTTTTGAATGATGCTGCTAAATTGGAAAATCCTGAAGATGAAACTCGAGAAGAGACGACTCCAGAAGTTCTGCACCAAACGAATGGACTCGCTGTAGTTATTGAAGAAGGTCTTCACGGTCTGATCTTTAATCACCCTCGTCTGTTCCATGGCCGACTTCTTGAGATTTCCCCATAAAAGCAACATGGCGCGTGAGTTGCTTGAAGCCGTCTGTCCCTCATTGAGTTGCACGACGTAGGGCTCGAGGAAGCGGATGTCGGGGGAGTTCTTGCGGAGGAGCTGCGCAAATTCCCGAGAGGTTTCCGAGCCGTCGCTGAGCTGGTCCCGGTGTTCGTCGCGGAAACTCAAAGTCATTTCTTTGTTCTTCTCTGAGGAGAACTCGAGGTCATAGCTCAAAAGCGTGAACTGGATGATTTTGAAAAAGTCCAACTGAAGGCCGGCGGTGATCCCTGCGCTTTTGATCAAGCTTGAAGCATGGGACAGACGCAAAAACTCATGAGGCTTGCTGGCCTCACCAGGTGTGATGCTTTGAAGAATGATGGCCGACTTATTGGTGACTTCGGCAAGAGCACCACCGTTAAACGATAGGCCGTACCAAGGCGGGCTCTCAATCACACCGCCAGCACCCACGGTCCACGTGTCTTCACGCTTGAGAAGTTTGCCGCCATTCAAGGCCAGTACTCCGCTTGGAGTATGATCAAGGAAAGGCAAAAAGAGGTGGCGGAAATCCGCGATGATCGCTTGCCCGAAGCTATCGGCGAAATGATAAGTCGTGTAGACGCGCTTGAAGTTAATACCCGCAAAGGCCGCGATGTCGGAAGCACTCATATCCACAGCACCGGCCTCGGCCATTTTACCGAGAAAGGTGGTGGCTTCAACGACGATAGTCATGGTGTCCATGACGTTCCAGCGTTTCGAGTCGAAGAGATCCGGTGACACTTGGCGATCAACATAGATACCAAAGCCACCAAAAGGTTTCTGCCAGCTGAAGCCGGAAAAATTTTGTGTGCCCATGTTGAACTGGCTGTTGAAAAAATTAAGACGATCCGCCTCCGCCTGGCCGATCCCCTGATAGCGGGATTCAAGCCACTGGCGAATCTCGCCATACATCAGAGACTGCTGACCATCGCCCGGAGTTGTGCTTCGAGCTGACTTGGCTTCCGCCCGATTAAGCTCAGCGAGCTCGCGATCAAACAAGAAGGGGACCAAAGAACGGCGGGCATCAGAAGCATCACGGCTTTGGGTGCGGGCATCTTTTTGAATTTCCGGATTGCTTGAGTCGATGGCTTCGATAAATGTTTGTGAAAGTCGGATATGCTTAAGGCCAAGAGGATTTTCTTGAGCATAGAGGACACTCGAGAAGAGCAATGCTACAATCGAAATTGTGCGCCATCCATGCATACAGGGGTCCTTTGAAACTTCGTGTTCAGGTCTTTGTCGGTCGTATGGCGACTTAGTTTTAGGCCCGAAAGCCGCTCCAGGAGGAGCCCAGTTATGTCTGACCCGAACCATGCGAAATTCCGCGAATTACTCGATCAAAACCATCAGTGGCCAGACTTTTATACCTGGAAGTTTATCGTCAAAGCTGAGTCGTCTTCTCAGGTGGTCGAGCTTTTGGGTGGCTACGAAGTGACCATTAAAACCTCTGAGAAAGGCAACTACGTCAGCATCTCGGCGCGCAAGCTGGTGCAGACCACGGATGAAGTTTTGGCGCTCTACCATTTAATCTCAGGTGTCCCAGGAGTCATGAGCTTATGAAACAACATCAGACAGCGGTTGTGCTCGGTGCGGGTGCCTTCGGTACTTCAGTCGCCTTCGTGCTCGCGCAAAATTTTCAACGCGTCGTCATCAAAGTTCGATCGCAGGATATCTACGATGAGATAAAGCGTGGTGAAAACACCACCTATCTCCCTGGCCAGGCCATTCCTACTGAGATCGTGCCCGCACTGACGTGGGAAGAACTGCACAAGCTCACGCAAGGTGAAGTGGAGCTCGTGGTTTCGGGTCTTCCGACGTCGGCGATTCGTCCGTTCTTTCGCGAAAATTCAGCTGAGATAAAAAAATTCCTCTCGAAGGGAATTCCTTTCGTGTCGCTCGCGAAAGGTATCGACACTGAAACACTTGAACTGCCCGATGACATGTTCGCAGATTATCTCAGTGAGTATGAAGACCAGCTGACATATCTCTCGGGCCCATCGTTTGCCAAAGAGATTTTGGATAAGCAGATCACGCTGGTGAGTCTGGCCGGTCGCTCACGGGCGACACTCTTAAAAGCCTCGGAGATGCTGCACACGGATTTCTTCAAGTGCTTTCCGACCTACGATGTGAAAGGCGTGCTTCTTGGCGGCGCTCTCAAAAACGTCCTCGCGATTGCGGGCGGAATCATCGAAGGCCTGGGCTATAACCACAACACACGTGCGGCGATGATCACGCGAGGAATTGTGGAGATGCTTCGCTATGGCGTAGTCTTCAACGCTAGACCGGAAACATTTTATGGTTTCTCTGGCATGGGCGATCTGATTCTCACCTCGACGGGGGAACTCTCGCGGAACAAACAATTCGGGATTGAGATCGCGAAAGGACGGAAACCGGAAGAGATCATTCGCTCCACGCGGTCAGTGGTGGAAGGTTACAAGACCACAAAAGCTGCATTTGAACTTGCGCAGAAATATGAAATTCGCGCACGTCTCTTCCAAGGGATGTACATGGTGCTCTACAAAGACATGGCGCCGGCCGCTTTGATTGGTGAGCTGATGAAAATGCCGGCCAAGTTTGATGGAGAATAAATGAAATCTCTCCTACTCATTTTATTGATCGCTTCTTGTGCAGCTCCTGTTCCGCAAAATGAAACGGACATTCCTTTCTGTAAGCTCGACAGCGAGTGCGGCATCTATCGTTCCCGCTGCGGAAAATTTGTCGCATTCAACGTGAAGTACGGCGACTACGTGGAGCGGGAATTTAAGAAACGCGAAGAGAAAGTTCAGTGTGAGAATTACCCCGACCCACGTCGCTATAGCACTCGCTGCGAGATGAATGCCTGCACTCTCGTCGAACGCTGATCACCCCTTGATGGGTAAGCTGAAAATGAAGGTTGGATGTTGGTTGTCTCCATCGAGAACCAGGGTTCCCTTGTGAACTTCGGCGATGGTTCGAGAGAGTGAAAGACCCAGCCCTGTGCCTTGGCCAGGGCTTTTGGTCGTGAAGAACGGCTGGAAAATTTTATCCTGGATGTGCTTCGGAATCTGGGGCCCGGAGTTCTGCACGACGATGCGATGGAAGGAGACGTCCGAATCGCAGGTGATTTTGATCCATCTTTCCTCGAGCGAAGCCACCGCCTGCGTCGCGTTTCCAATCAGGTTCAGGAGAACCTGTGAAATCTGGACAATACTTCCGGCGACCATTTTGTGTGTGAACATCTCTGGGTCGATGTGTACGACCACTTCGGCTTTTCGTAAGTTCATCGTTGAAAGATTTGTGACGTCTTGGACGACTGTAAGTAGATCCACCGTTTCGATGGTCGTGAGTTCGGATTTGTGGGAGAGGTTTCGCATGGCCCGGATGATGCCCGAGATCCGTAGTCCCATGCGATCGATGTTATCGAGGCACTTCACGACGAGCGGGGATGGGTCCTGGATGTTTAGGCGCAGAATATCTGTGTTGCCCAGGATCACGCCGAGTGGATTGTTAATTTCATGGGCGATGCCTGAGGAGATTTCACCTAGCGCCGCAAGCTGGCTCGAACGAATGATACTTTCCTCTTGTTGCTTGATTTTTTCCACACTCTCTTTAAGCGTAGTGATATCGCGGAAGATCAGGGTGTATTCTTGCCGCGCCTCCGAGCGCGAAGCCGAGCAGATGAGGTGCTTCTGTTCGCCCTCTACATGCTTCACGAGCTCAAAGGTCTGGGGGAACTTTGCGATGGTCGCGATCTGTCCGTCCTCAACCTCCAGGCCATACTTCTCAAAAGCCGCGTTTTTGTAGATGGTTTGATACTTCTGATCAAGCACGATGACCATCTCCTGAGCTTCGTCGAGGATACTCTGATAGAAGGTCTTCTGCTTTTCAGTCTTTGCAATCAAGACGAAGATGAATGATAAGAACATCGGGAAGGAGAGGGAAGTAAAGAGGTAGATCTTTTGGGACTGGTAGACATCGAAGGCATTCAGGAGCGTCCAGCCCAGGCCCAGCTCGCTCAGGTCGAGCATGATGAACATGAGCGGTGGAAGCTGGCCAAGAACAATGGCAAGCAAGATGGCGACAAATTTTTTAGACAACAGATGATTCATTTTTTACTATTGTATTAAGAAATAGGAAAAATACATTTGCAGATACTAAATACGATCATCAAAGTTTACCTTCTCGTGTCAATTTCTGCTGCCCACGCCGCATTAAGGGACCATGTCGTAACTGTGCAAAGAGGTTGTCCAAATGCCTCAACTCTTCTCATCAAGAAATCGGCCGTAGAGTTGAGCGCGACCCCCAACTGTCAACAGAACTATACTGAAAAGCTTCTCCAGGGATGCTCGGACATGGACTGCCCAAAACTGGTGGAAAGCTTTAAAAACAACTTACAAGACCGAACAGGTTCAGTGGTGGGCGAATGAAAAGGTATCTCCTCATCCTCGTCATTTTCACCGCTTCCGCGGTGGCCGCAGAGAGTACCCAGACGCTTGAAGAGCGGATCGCCAAGCTCGAGGAAAAGCTCGAAGAGTTCGAGATCGACGAGTCCTACGAGCGGTTGCATGTTTCAGGGACCTACATCAATTATTTCGAGTCGATCAACTCTACTTCCAAGAACGGGACAACCGGTCAGAAAAGCTCGGATAATGGCGACATCATGAGCATGCACGTGGCGCTTAACTTCGACGTGAACATAAATAAGAACATCGATATCTACACAACTCTTGGCATGGGCAAGGTCTTGAACAACGACGGCCGAGAGGGGGAAGAGCAAAGTTCGTACCGCTCCAACCAAGGGTCCTACGGCTACACTGACAGCACTGCCCGATTTGACGTGGCCTACATCCGCTGGAGAACTGATGAAGAGTGCTGGAGCTTTATCGCGGGACGAATGACGACGAGAGGTGGTCCTCCCATGAATCAGCTCGATGCCCTGAGCAGGAATGGAACTTATCCTCGGTTTGGATACAACGCGATATTTGACGGCTTCGCAGTGGTGCGCGACTTCAAGGCCCTGCTTCCGAAGGACTTCAGTGTAAAAACGCGGCTTTTTTATACGCCCACGTTCTACCTGGATAGCAGAGACCGTAGCGCGGAGGCGCAGGACGCCGACAGCAATCCGATTAACCGGCGGAGTAATCAGCTGACTTGGCTCAATGAGTTCGAGCGCAGCAACACCAGCGTCGCCAAGAAGATCAGTGTGTATTCGATGCTCTGGTACTACGACAAGTTCTACGACTCCGAATACCAGTCAAGCACCCGAGAGGGAGTGGAGTACTACCGGGCGCTAAGCCACACGTTCTACCTCGGTTTCGAGGGAATCGCTGGTACTGGCACGAATTTTTCTTGGAGCAATCTCCGCGTGAATTCAAAGTCAGACGGAGCATCCCTGAACCATAGCGACGCTCACTTGTTTAATCTGAACTATACATTTGAAGCTGGGCACGCCTTAGGAGTGGAGCAGATCTTCACCGATCGCAGCTTCTACATCGATGACTGGAGCTATCTGCAGTTTAACAATTTCTACCAACGGCCCTCCAGCAATGGACAACACGTCTTTGGGGCCATCTCGTTTCCCCATCGGCAGGTCCTGCGCCTCGGTGTGTTCAACTACCACGCGAAGGTCAACACCTTCGCGGGCTTCGATAGTAAGCAAACCACGCAAAACTTCTACGCGTCTTATCGCATCGACTTCTGAGGGCCTTGGGCTCCGATGAGGTCGGTGACGACCTGCGAGACCTGGCGAATACTCGTTTTCTCTAGGAAGTGCACGGTGCCCTTGTTTTCGATCTGGGAGAAGACGTCCTCTTCCGCGTGTCCCGAGATGAAAATGAAGGGGGTTGTGATCCCTAGTTCGCGTGTTAGTTTAAGCAATTCGATGCCTGAGATTTTTGGCATGGACACGTCGCAGATGATAGCATCGAAATTTTTTGATTTGATGAGGTCCAGCGCTTCCTGGCCGTTGGCGGCTTCTATGAAACTGCGATGAGTGATTCGATTGGAAAGAACGATGGCCTCGCGAATGTCGGCTTCATCGTCAACGATCAAAACATTTTCAGGATTTATCATCGGTACATCTTTGTATAAATTCGTTGAGAGTGCGTTCGTTTTAGGGTGGACTTAATCTTTGAATTCACGGTGCAGTCAGCACTAGCGACTTCCGGCTGCTGCTGATCCTGCCGCATCCTGTGTCGCTGCCCGGCCCGTCTCTTCTCGAGGCACGGCACGGTCGCTCTCAACGACTGAGGTTGGTTGGCGAGCTGGCTCGGCAATGAGGTAGCTGCATTTTTGCTCCGGAACTCCCGTCGCTTTACTGTAGTACTCGATTCGTCCGCTCTCTTTGTGGAACGTGATTCTATTGGTGTAAGACCCTGCAATAACCAAGGTCATTGCGGTTCCCTTTTGTTCGAGAATGATGCGATCAGGTTTGTTATTGATCGTTGCGCTCGAGCCTGCAAAACCTAAGACGAAGCCACTTTCGTCGCGCAACGTGGATCTGCCGGCAGATGCATTCGGGCGATAGGGGATCCTTTCTCCCGTGATGTAACCTCTTGGTCGACCCTGCTCATCGTAACTGACATTCTCCATATAGAAACCCATGTCGCCGGGACGGTAGTCCTCATTGTCAGACTCAGAGCTCGCGGTAACGAACTGACTAACATCTCTAAATCGAATGTGCTCTCGACAATCGTTGCTCGTCCCGTCAGCACTCTCTGCGTTCCAGATAGTGCCTGCCGCAATCAGTTGCTCGAGTGTTTGTGCTGCTCCGTAAGAGTTCATGGTCAGGGTAAACGAGCAGCAGGCTAAGAGTAGGTATTTCATGGATTCTCCGTAGGATGCTTTTCGGCATCCCTACGGAGAATCTTGACTAAAAGACTATGATCTTTTGGGGGGAGGCGGAAGCCTTGGATTTAAGGACGGGTTCCGCTTGAGCTCGGCCAGCGCTGACTTAACCCCGGTCTGGAGCTGCTGATCCACGCCGGCCTCAAA
>JAUKPQ010083847.1:0-19342 GCA_032273045.1 Chloridella minuta | reverse complement strand
TTGGTTGGTGTGTCCTTCCTCAGCCTCAGTGGGTTAAGGATCTTTGGGCTAAGGTCATTGGCTAAGAACCAAGAAACGTCTTCAGAGAAGGCTGCGAAGATTGCTGCAAAGGGTCTTCGCAACCCATCCTCATTGACAGAGGAAGAAATCAAGACGTTGGCTGGGTCTGTTTTGACTCAGGCAGAAGACAAGAAGAATTGATTTTATGCGAGAGTAGCTTAGTTTATTAGAGCGCCGGCGCTTGAGTCGGAGACGGTGGAGCATAGCCATCCTCTTGTACCAAATTTATGCGGTCGCTAGGTCGAGAACACTTGCTTCGCATTCTAGAAATAGGATCAAGTGAAGGGTGGTGTAAGTCCGCCCGCCGCTCCAATTTGTCCCTAGAGCATGATCAGGTTATGCAGGCGCCTCTAAAACGTTTCGGATGCGGGTTCAAATCCCGTTAGGGACACCATATCAAAAAGGAGAAGTACTATGAAGTAAATTAGAACCATTGAATATAGTAGGACGATATTTAATATTATATGGTTTATGCTCTACTAACAAATCTCCTCCTGTATAATTTCCTAATCCTAATATAAGTGAATTACCAACGTTGTTTTTATCAATGTGTGGCTTTGTTTTGTAATTGTAATTAACTTGTACTGACGCAAACTTAAACGGAACAATTTTATGACCTAATTCCCATATAGCCTTTTTTAATTCTGGAAACTTTTCATCGTATCGTCCTTGTCCCATACGATGATGAAATCTATCGCTCACTCTACCGAGAGAGATACTATGACCTACGCCACTATTCATTCTACTAAAGTTTGTCGGGATATGCGTCTCTTTAAGTAGCGTTTCTACTTTTTTAATTAAAGCGTCGTTAGGATTAATCGCTGTACGCTGACTTACTTCTTTATTATCAGCGTCCATTCTATATTGACCAGGTAAAATTAAAATCTTCAAGTGGTACAAACTCTGTAAATGGAATTAGGTATGTTAATGTCTTTACGCCTTTGCCGGTAGTTAAACTAATATCGTATGTTGATAGTTTTATATAGTTCCACCATTCGGGTTTATACTTTGCTACATAGAATTGTGGAGTACCTGTGGAATTGATATAATTTACATAGTAGCAGGGATTGCCTATACTCGTTTGATGTTTGAACTCGTTCATTTTAGATAGAGGACAGAATAGAGATTTTTCCTTTCGTATAGGCTGTAATGTATTGCCGTTCTCATCTTTGCGTATCCATTCGTTATTAGCATTTGTTTTATATACGGCACTGAACGCCACCATATCGTCATAGTTCATAATATGATATGTATCTTTGTATAAGTATTTACCATCTGCTCCCTTCATTGCGTATCCTCTTGCGTCTCTCTGTATATCTTGTGCGAACCTTGTTTTAGTCTCTATACACATATAAGGCGTTTTATTATCGTTATAATCTTCGTTAATATAATTTACGTTGCTGTCGTAGTTCTCGGTATATTCGTACTTTGAATGAAAGCCCATCACATCATCTACCTTTCTATGTACTTCAAAATCGTATGGTGCGTACTGGTCGTAATGGTCGCTGTCCTTCTTACCGCTCCACATTACAAAAAATCTATCTTCTACTGGAAACTTATCTTTCAGGTGTTCGTATAGTATTTCTTCCTCTGCTTCGTTCGTCAGGTTTAGTTGCTTCCTATTAATGGTTCGCAGTCCCAGTTGAGCCATCTTGTGTTTATACATAGGCAACAGAAGAAAAAACCGGGAACCAACCGCATCGCCCAAAGTCCGGGGTCTTTCCGCTGTTGCCCGAGCCTACTATTTTGTCTCGCTTTAAATAGACGATGAGCCTTGAAGTAGAAGGCATACCACAAAGAGAAACCGGCAAGGATAAGAAGCGAGAGAAACTAATGGACGATATAAAAGCGAAAGGAGGCGACCCGACGCTACTGCCTATTACCCCCGCTACTATTATTGCGTATGGTCGTATAGGTGGAGGCAAGTCTTCAGTTATGTATAGTTGGCTTAAGAATATGTTCCCGAACTACTACGATGAGGTATTAATCTTTTGTGCCTCTAACGACAGCCGTAAAGCCTTTGAGGGACTACCCCAGCGTCGTATAGTATTTATGAGCGAGTACGATGATACAGCCTTTACCAAGTATATAGATAAGTTGAAGCGAGACCAGAATGAACTATTATCAAAGCATAAACCAGCCCTGAACGTCTTTATAGGATTTGACGATATAGTATTTGAAGAGGCTATAGGTGGTAGAGGCAAACCTTCTATGGCGGAACGAGTTATGTTAATTTCTCGGCACGAGTTAAATGCTACTATTTTCATATGTGTCCAGCATTCTAAACAGGTTAATAGTGCTATGCGTAATAACACTATCTATAATGTTATACTACCGCTACAGAAGAACGACTTAGAGAAGATTGCTGTAGAGCATAGCGGACATCTTAATAAGGACGAGTTTATGCGTATGTATTATAGCGTTATGTCTCACCCAGGACACCCTTTTATAGTAGTTGATTATAAGGCTCCCGATACAAGACGCTTTAGGGAGAAGTGGGACAAAATAATACCAACAAGTAGTAAAGATGCTTCCAAACACAAACCACCTAAGCAAGAAGGGAGTACAGATGAAGCATAAAGACCCAGCGTATGTAGGGTATGAACAGGCTATGAATAATTCACCGCTATTGAAAAATCCAAGTAGCCACCATAAAATAAGTGAAGTATCCGGCTTATCAATGGCTGATGCTATGCGTCATATAGCCCATAAAAAGGGTGAAATGAAAATATCAAGGGCGGAGGAACTACGGCGTAAGCAGGAAGCCCGATTAGCAGAACTCGCCCAATTAAATTAATAGCCCCTAATATAAACAAATGACCTCTGCTCTGTCTTCTCCCTTTCAAATGGACGGCATCGCCGAGGTAGTTCCCGACTACGCCAAGGTCGCAGGAAAATTAACGCAGTCGTCGGTTATTACCGGTCGTCGCCGAGTGCGTCTCGTCCCTCAGTCGGGACAGAACTATTCAAGTGGTAATAGTGCTGGTGTAGTGAATATTCTAATTCAGGACGGACAGGCGTATGCTGACTTGCTCTCTGCTACACTCTCATTTACGCTGACGACTTGGGATAGTGTCGGTACGCCCGGTTCTAATACGGCTATTTGCGATGACGGAGCCTACTCAGTGTTCCGCCGTTCGCTCATCTCGGTTAATTCTACACTGATGGACGATACGGATTTTGTGGCGAAGAAGGTTAATGCTGAGATTGTCGCTACGGCTTCGCAGGACTGGTATAACTCGGTTGGCTCTTGGCTGGGTCTCTGGAAGCATAGTACAACGGGCTATGGACAGAAACCCGCTTCTGCTGGTGTTGATACTTTCCTCTCCAAGTATGATGTTGTATCTAAAATCCCGTCCTGGAAAGCAGTCACCCAAGATAGCACTACTAATACGGGTGCTGGTTCCCCTGCCCTCCCAGGACAGAATAAGTTCGCCGTCCCGCTGTCGCTACTAACGTCGTTCTTCCGCAACGATACACTATTCCCGTCTCGTAATGCTGGTCAGTTGTACGTTCAGTTGAACCTCGCTTCGGCTCTGGAGGCTTGTTATGCGTCTGGTACTACGGGCGGTACGGCAGTCCCTAACTACTCTATTAGCAACCTAACGCTTGAACTTGACTTCGTTGATTTACACCCGACGTACCTCTCTATGATGGACGACATCATTGAGGCACCCGGTGGTAATGGTGTTCAGTGGGCGTTTGACGCACATATGACGGCTACACAGGCTCTGGGTTCTGGTGCGGGTCAGCAGTCTATCATTGTATCCAAGGCTTCGCAGAATATGCGTTCGCTACAGGTGGTGGTACAGCCTCAGGCGGGTCTGGGTGTCGCTTCTTGGTTAGACCAATCTACGTTCTCTAACCCTGGTCTCGTTGATATTCAGTACCGCATCGGTTCGCTGTACTACCCTGCCTTTACGGCGGTGGGCGAAAATCGTTGCTTCTTTGATACGCAGAATGCGTTCGGCTCACCAGAGAGCGTTGATAAATGCGGTCTCATTGATACTATTAACTACTACCAGCACACTAACGCTTCAGGCGTTGTGTCGGCGAATAACAGCGGTGCTTCGGTTTCTAATAGCACCGGTCTAAACAACTACAACAACTACGCCTACTGCGACCTCTGGACGTATGCGTACTGCTTTGACCGCCTCAAACACGCTAAGTTCCACGGCATTGACCTGGACGGCGTTAATACTCTAACGTCGGCTGGTTCGCAGATGGTGGTTCAGTTGAACGCTAATGTGCCTCAGGCTTCGCAGATGACGGCGTTCGTCCGCTTTACCCGAGTACTCAAGTTGGCGGGTGGCTCTACGCAGGTCGTCGGTTAATCATTTACGTATATCAATTATACTATAATGATTACTCGCTAATAGTATTATCCATACTATTACAATACTTAAAGCAAATCTCAAACTCGCAGAACTCCTCCTTCTGGATTGGGTACGGCTGGTACAGGTCGTCAATCAGTTGGATATTAATAGTCTGGTATGCGTTGCTCTGTACTAATCTGTTCCAAGCAACCACAGGCGGGTTATAAATAGTAAGACCACCAAACGTACTATTAACCGGGATTTTCGCAATCGCTGTACGCAAACCATCAGTAGAAATAGAGGTGTTCATCACCACATTACATAGCACATACACAACCTTAGAGCGAATGAGATTAGGCAGTAGCGTTCCTACATTGCTAATAACAGCCGTACCTACGCCTTCATTTGCGTAGCCTAAACGAGTATTAAGTGCGAATTGAGAAAGCCAATCGGTTTTAGTAGCAGGGATTACATACTGACCTCCACCGCCTGTATATGTCGCAGTGATACGATAGGTGCCTGTACCAGTGCCTGACGCTGGGTTAAGCGACCAAGTAATAGCCTTAGTTTGTGCGATACTATCGGCGTTGAGTTGTGTAATCAAATCCGCAAGACTTGCGAAATATTGGCGATTTGTTAGTACCAATGTTAGTAGAACACTGGGAGCACCCGATAGAGCATAGTAAAACTTGTTCTGGTAATCGGGGATATTATATCCTGTGTTGGGAATAACAGCCCGGATTAAATCCACCTTAGTAGCACCCGTAATAGCCTCGGGAAGACTAATGGAAAAGTTATTACCTATTCCGCTTTGTAAGTCATCGCTGGAAATCAGCAGACGAGCCGGTTGATTTGCGTAAGACATTTTTCTATTATAGATATAGAGAAAAATGTCGGCAGAAGGAGGCTTTCCAAATCAAACAGGAGAGAACGGAGCAAATAATACGGGAGCGTCTCAGTTGCTTACCTTTAATGCTAATACGTTGGGTATTACAAATGGTAATAGCATTGTGCTTCCTATTCCTGGGTTTCCTACAGCATCTGTAGCAGTATCAGCCACTACAACGGCATTTCCTGCGTTAATAACTGGTGCTGTAAATTACCAATCTACAACATTTACATTACCTTATAATTGTATTGTTATTGCTGTTTCAATTATTGAGGCAAGATGTAATAACGCTGGTAATCATAATTTATTAACTAACATTACAGCAACTAATTTAACTGGAACAAGCACTATAGCAACAACCACAACCAGCGGTAATAATCATATATTACAAATTATAAATCTTTTTACTGCTACTGGAACAAGTGGAGCATCAGCAACACTTAATGTTAATATTGGAAGTAATGGAGCAGATGATACAAATGCTGACGCTATAGCAGGTCAATTGGCATATATTATTCTCCCAACTTAGGAATGAACCCCGATACTACAGCGATTGTATCACTTGTTTCTTTGGTAATATCAGTATGCGGAACTATTTTATCGGTTGTAAATCATACCCGATTAACGAGTGAATGCTGTGGTCGCAAGGGGACTATAGCGTTTGATATTGACCCTACCCGAAACAATAGTTTTGAAAGTAATGCGTCAGGTGTATTACCTGTTGTCTTACGAACTCCATTAATAAAAAAACAACTACCAGTATAGAAATGACCGACTACAATTCGCCCTTAGATATTCCTAACCAGTTGGGGCAGGATTTCGTTAATTATGGTATAGGCGGCAGTGGTGGCGGTGGCGGTAATGTATCAACAATTTCTTATACACTATCACCATCAGGAAACCAAGTAGTATTAACTCCTACCTCTGGGTCAGGACTACCGACAACACAAGTAGATGTATCAAATCTACCGGCAGTAATTAGTTTAACCAACAAGACAGCGAACATTAGCGTCAGTGGTATTTCAACAATTATTAGTAGTCCGCTAATAACTCCAGGAACTATACAATTGGCTGGTAATACGCTTACAACGGCAGGAAGCGGTGGTAGTGCTACATTAACTCTTAATGGAAATCAAGTAGGCGGAACTGCTTCCACCTGGGCTAATTATCCGGCTATATCAAATGTATCTATTCCACAGGGTACAGGTATAACAATTAATGATACTTTACAATTTGGAACCGGTAATATTGGAGGCTATTATCCCGACGCTACATTTTATCCTACTAACTTTCAGGTGGGTGGTGGAACTTTGTTAGTACCTAACCCACTAACGGCGGCGAGAAATATAAGCCTATACTCTGGTGTAGGTGGAACATCAATAGCATCGGTTCAAGGTGTAGGTATTTTTGGAGGTGCCGATGTGGATATTACAGCGGGTGCTATTGTTGCTTTAACAGCGACAACCGATATTAATCTTTTAGCCCCATTGATTTCATTAGAAGGTGTAGTTAATATTATAGGTGAGAATAATACTATAGGCAATACATCGGTAGAGGGAGGATTTGAGGTTATAGGTATTACTACATTGAATGGTGAAACAATTATAGACGGACAGACTAATATCACCGGTTTAACTACTATTACCGGTGGATTAGAAGTATCAGCATTAGCAAATCTAAACGGCGGATTAGCCGTAGAGGGTGCTATGGGTGTAGTAGGTCAAACATCACTAACGGGTAATTTAAATCAAATAGGTGGTAATATAACTACTACTGGAACTACAACAACTTCCCAACTTATTACGCCGTCTATTACCAATTCTGGAGATTTACGCATACAACCGACTGGTAATATGGCTTTAGTCAATCTATCAAGTATTAACGGGTCGCCGTATATTCCTGGAACTAATACACCTTGGTATAACGTTCCTCCACAGAACGATGTTAATTTTAATAATAGTTCTATATATGCTGTTGCTCGTTTATCAGGTTCTTTAGATGGTGCCTTTACAATAGATGCTTATACTACCGCTAATTCAACTTGTGGTATTACTTTAGATGCTCGTAGTGGTGGAAGTATTCTATTACAAGGTGGAGCCGTAGCAATTGATAATAGACTTAATGTAAATGGTAATGTAGTCGTTGGTTCGCCTGGAACAGGTAATACAATCACAGCGGATAAGGGTAATTTTTCGGCACTAAGCAGTATATCATCTATTAACGGATTACCTTACGCTACTGGTAATGTGGCTGAATGGTCTCTATATCCTGCTGAAAATCCTGTTTTTATTAATAATGAACCTATTAATGGTGTATCTGCTCTTAATGTTGCGGTAGGTCAAAACTTTTCTATTAACAACGCTTTTACTGCTACATACATACAAGGCAATAGTTTAATACAATTATACACAAGCCCTGGTGGTGCTATTGATTTAAGACCAGGTGTGGGAGGTAATGTCTCTATACAGAATAACTGCCCTTTAAGCGTATATGCTATTACTGGAGTATCTTCTATTAATGGTGCTGTATATCCTCCGCCTAACTCTGGTGCTTGGTATTCTATACCAGCCCAAGCAAATCCCAACATTAATAATTATTCTTTACAAAATGTAGGAAGTGTATTAGGACAAGTAGGCGGAACGCTTGGTATTAATAATAGTGTCGCCGGTTCAATTGCTATTGGCTCCGCTATTACATCGGCTATTGCTACATCTGGTTCAAATATCACTACTACATCATACACAACTATTAATACTACAGCAAATAGCACAATATCTTTTGTGTCTCAAACTGGAGGCTTTAATGCTACATCATTTACTGATGTATCTATACTATCTCAATTTGGAGGCATCAATAGCGTATGTCCGCAAACAAATTATATTAGAGGTAGTGCTGGTGTATTACTCAGTAGTGATATAGCGGTGAGAGTAGCAGGTAATTTAGTTGCTGATAATATCAATTCTTCAAACACAAGTAATTTACTTGTAGGAACAACAACGCCAAGAATTACGATTGGTGATTATGTGAATTATACGACATCTACTATTATTGAAGGTAGATATTTAAGTTTAAACGGACAATCTACAATAATGAGCGGAGCATCTGTTTTGCTTAATGGAACCAGAAATAATATTACAGGTGATAGTATAACTTTAACAAGCCCTAACAATACTATAAATGGACTTACTAATATAACTGGAGGAAATCTGAATATGAATAATAATACTATATATAATATTGATAATCTCGCTGGAACCTCAGGCGAACCTATGACTATACAAAATACCGGTGTCGGTGCGAAAATCAACGTATATACTACAGACGATTTAACATTACAAACTACAGCAAATACAAACGAGGCTATTTTTCTAACATCGCCAAATATTCAAGCAACTACAAATGACTTTATCACATCGGCGAGTACAGCAGTAATATTAAGTGCTGGTAATCAAATGTTATTATCAACTTCTTTTATGAGTTTAACCGCAGGTGATGAAATAACGCTACAGGCTCCTATAATTAATATAAGTACAAATAGTATGTCGGTTCCAAGGCTAAATACTATTTATTTCTCAACGAGTACATTTAATAATATACCCAATGTTGCGTATAATAGTTTAGGTAGTCCAATGTGGATTACACAATATAACGGAAGTTCATTGGCTATTAACGACCAGACTATAAATGCCTATCAATCGTATATACCTTTAGCGATACAAGGAGGAACCGACCCTTTAGTATATGCTAATAATAAAGCCTCTATTTTATCTGTTGCTCCTCAACTGGTTTCTATAGGTGGAGATGCTTCATACTATAGAGCGTTTAGAGTTCCTTATTCTGGTGCTTGGCGTATTACAACTAATTTAGGCTATTCATATCTATCTTGGTCTTATAACGATGGTTTATTAGGTGATAGGGAAGAATGTAGTTTAATTCTTGCGAATTATGACGCAAGTATTCTTGTGGGTAGTGCGAATGATAGTTGTACTTGGATGGTTCAACGAAATCCAACGATAGGATTAGGTAGTTTCACAACTCAGGGTACAAACTCCTCGGCTGTATATAGGCTTTCAACAGGAGTTAATTACGGATTTTATTTCTATAATATGAAAAATAGCGGTGTGTTTGACTATATCAATTTGAACTACGCTAATTCATCAGGTGGTACAAGAGGTTATAATATGGTTCCTCCAGCCTTCACCTTTGAGTACTGCGGGTGATTTTTACAATGGCTACAATGGCTACAATGCTCTACAATATTTTTATAATAATCTTACAATAAAAATTATTATAAAAACCTCTATTAGAAAAATGAGCGACAGCGAACCCGAGCAGACGACTACCCGAGTTATTACCAAGGAGAAGAAGCCCCGTAGCGAGGCACAGAAACAGGCTACAGCAAGAGCATTAGAGGCGTTGGCTGAGGCTCGTAAGGCTAAGGCACAGGCTAAGGCACCCAAGGAAGAGCAGGTAGTAGCCAAGCGTACTACGACTACTACTCGTATTGTAAAGCCCAAGGCTACAAAGCCTAAGCCAGTACCAGAACCTGTAGTGCCTACAGAGGCACCTAAACCTATTGTAAATCACTACGATGAAAACCTAAGTCGTATTATGGGTGAGATGGCTTCATTAAAAGATATGATTGCTAATAATAAGCCAAAGAAGGTAGTCAAGCGTAAAGTAGTTATTGAAGAGAGTAGCAGTGATGAAGAAGAGGAAGTTGTAATACGAAAGAAAAAGTCAAAAGCCCCACAATACGAACCCGCCCCGATGCCTCCGCCTCCCCCTACAGATAATAGACATTTATTAGAGCAGATTTTTTTCCGCAACCATTAAAGAAACAATATGGCGATGCTATACAACACCGGTGTTAATTGTATGCCGAGTGATAAAGAACTCGGCGAACTCTTCGGTAATAGGGGCGATATGTTCCTTAAGGAGGCACCGGCTCGTATTATGAGCCAACGGGGCTACGGCAATATGCGTAGTAAGTATCCTATTGACCCGAGTAAGGATATTAACACTACATACCCAGAGCCTAAAACCCATATTGGCGTATTCAATTGTGTTAAGAGCGATTTCCCTAAGGGAGCAGGTGGCGTAGGTGATAATCCTATGTGGGTTGATGGTACGTATGAAGAGATGAAGGCAAATTTTACTAAACAGGCTGAGGCACAAAATGACGTACGCCATCTAATACCAGACCTGGAAGACCAACGCCTAAAGCAGTATGACCTCGCCAACTTTACAGGTGGTACAGCCCAGCAGAACAAGTTAGATTTTATGCTAAAAGAGGCTATGACCGAAGAGCAACGTATTAAGAACTACCAGAAGATAGATACTATTATGAGGGAGTTCCCCAATCTATCCCGAGATGACGCAAGTAAAATAGTAGCAGATGAGGCAGTGCGGGAACGCATTCGTCTATTAGAGAAGCGGGGTATTACTATGAGCGACCTAATGGCGAACGATGTCGCCGTTAATGTAGTGCGTATGGGACACCCAGACCAGGCAGAACAAGAGGCAAGAGGTGGAATACGTACTACAAGAGAAGTAGGTACGCAGACACCAGCAGAACCCGATGGTATGGCTGGTTATAGATGGTCTCGGGATATTGCCTCTACGTACCCGTACTGGAAGGATACGAGCCGTTCTAATGTATCGGCACCAAGCGTACCGCATAGCCCAGAAGGTAAAGCCAAGTGGGAGGAAATCCAATTGCTTACTAAGAACTCAGCACCAGGCGGAGAGTATCGTCGTCAATTTCTTGAACGGGAACCCTTTGTACCTGAACCGGCACTACCTGTACGCCCAGTACGAGCCGTTGCGGGTGCTATGCCTGGTTTGGGTACGGCACCTGCTCCTCTACCAGCCCGAGGTAATGCGGGTGGTGGTGGTGGTGGTGGTGGTATTCGCCCAAGGGAGATTGACTATAATGCTTCTTCTATGTTTGGAGCAAACCTATTAATGCGTAATACAGGTGCTACTGCTCCTCCTACGCATAGAGCGTTTAACCCTCCGCCTCTTGCTCGTAGATTAGCACCTCGCCAACCTCCCCCTCCGCCACCGGCACCAGTACCCAATGTAGTACGAGAGGCTATGGCTGACTTCGCACATCGTAGAGCCGAAGCGGGTAATTTTGCTGGTATGACCCGAGAGCAAGAGTACGCAGAACGTCATAGACTACGTCGCTTAGATATGGAGCGAGAACAAGCCCGTATAAACGCAAGACGGGGGCGAGGACGAGGACGTTAAATATAATGTAATATTAGAAATGAAGAAATCTTCGGCTATAGGGTCTCACCCTATGGTACAATATATGCGTAATGTTGCGAATGAACGTCAGGCATCTATTATTCGTAATCAAAGCAAACCCAGAGAGCATACAACGCATATTAAAGATATTGCGTATGATATAGCCCGGTCGGCGTATAAACCTATAGCAGAGAATACCATTAAGGAATGGAACCTAATACAGGAAACGCCTACGCTCAAACTATATGAAAATCCATACGATAAAAAAGTAGTAGTCGCTATACGAGGTACCCAGGGTTCATTAATAGGCACAGACTGGAGAGCAAACTATACTATACCATTTAATGGTATTAAAGATAGTACTCGTTATAAAGAAGATGCGGAACAGGTACGTAGATGGCGTTATATGTACCCATCGCATAATTGGTACGGCGTAGGGCATTCATTAGGAGGCAGTATTTTAGACGCTTTAATAGATGATGGACTAATAGAAAAGGGATTGTCTTATAACCCGGCAGTAGAACCCCAGCACTCGCAAAGTACTAAGAATATCCGTATATATGAAGAAGGCGACCCCTTATATGGTATTATGGGTAAGAAGGCTAAAGTAGCACAAGTTAAGAAGTCTAAAGGACGTTCAGTATTAGGAAAAATATATGATTATACCGCTGGACTATCCCCGCTTGGTAAATTAGCATCAATTGGATACAGAGGATTGCGTAGCCACAATCTGCGTAATTTTAGCGATTTACCCGTAGAAAATGATATAGAAGCATATAATTAGAGATGTGGAATATCAACGATATTATGAAGGGTGCTAAGACCGCAGGTAATGCTATTCATCTTCTAACAGACTTGTACAATGAACGCCATAAAATCCATAATGAGATAAAAGATTTAATTCATAACGGAAAGAACCCCGAAACTATAGGTCGTCGTATAGGTGATATAGGTAGTCTTATAAACGATTTTTCTAAACATTTTCACAGGCATTAATAAGATGACTATTACACTTGAGAGTATAACGAAGTCTCATAAACCTACTAAAAAGTATGACGCACACTTATTAGTAGATGGTTCGGCAAGGGTTGTACCTTTCGGTGCTAAAGGATATAGCGACTATACTATTCACAAAGACCCTAAGAGGAAACTTCGGTACATTCAACGACACAAGGCAACGGAGAACTGGAGCGACCCTCTAACTCCTGGGTTTTGGTCTCGTTGGTACTTATGGGAGGAGCCAACGGAGGTACAGGCGGAAAAGAAATTGAAAGCCCGGTTTGGTCTATAGTCTCAATAGTATTGTTTGTGTATCGTTCAGTATTAACCATATTAAAGCATTTATTAACTGCTTGTGTAGCCGTATAGTCCTTACGCTCTCGCTTAATACCTAACTCTTCTAATATGTCTTCAGGAAATGGTAGGCGTTGAAAATCGGGGTCGTCCTTAAATGCTAATGCGAATGCCTTAAGGCGGTCTCGCTTGGAAAGTTTCTTAAACTCCTCGGTCTCCATATGTTTCTACTAATAAATAATATTATTTCTATTTAGAAATGGAACCCGAAAAAAAACTAACACCTGCCCAACGCTACTACCAGAACCATAAGGAAGCCCGAAAGGCTTACGGACGGGAATATTACGAGAAGAACCGGGAGAAGATACTTGAGGCTAATAAGAAGAAGGTAGAGTTTAAACCGGAGATTATCTCTCCCGTAGTACCTTCACCATTAGATAATTTCAGGGGCAGAGGTAAAGGACAGCCCCGGTATGTCTCTAACACCGAGAATATTGTGGTCTCATTCTCGTAATATAAATCTATTAGGACTTACATCAGGTATGATTTATGATATTCCGTTATGGCTCCCTAAAGAAGTCCCGGACTTTCAGTACGGAGTTATTAGACACCCCGAGCGTCTTTTAATCTATGCGTTCCCGAGCCGTAATAATATTCGTACCCTATTACAAGAAAGTAATGACCTCATACACCCCTCGCCACCGCAACTACTACGAGACGCACAAGGAGGAGATAAAGCAGAAGGAGCAGGACAAAAAGCGTTGGCTTAGTTATTACGAGAATAATAAGGAGAGCGTCAAGGCTCGTAATCTTGCCCGGTATTACCAGCGTAAGAATACGACTATGCCTATGCCTACTATCGCCCAGTTCTTCCCTATTACTTCTGTTGATGAAACACCTGTTTCATTATAGTGGAGCATTGAACCCCTAAATCAATTTGAGGCTTATTAGCATAAGGTAATTCCATTGCCTTATGAAATCCAATACTATATGTGTATGGCGGTGAAGTAGCAATACGCATACATTCTAAACATAATCTCGTTGTATTACTGCTGTATAGATAATCTAACTTCGGTTGTATTACTAAGAAGTCGCAACGGGGGCAATTTCCAGCGATATACTCCATCTATACAGAACCGGGATATTTTTTTTCAATACTAATATCTCAAGGCTTTAAACCCCCCCGTAATAGGGTACAGGATTATTTATCTTCCTCTATTAGAGATGCTACTGCGAGACGTTGAAAAAATTGTCGTCATAATACTTTTATGTGGCTTTGGAACCGACGGCGGGGGCAATCCTCCCGGCTCGTCCTCCCGGCTCCCGGCTCCGCCCCCCAAAGTGCGTTTGGTTCCCGATTTTTTCTTCTGTTCCCAGGATATAAACAATGACTGCCCGAGCCAAGCCTATGAAATTCGTAAGCGACGAGCGACAGGCACAAGCGAACGACGCAAGGGTTCTATTACGAGGTCGCACAATTGACGTTGCGACCTACAACGACATCATCAATACCCTAAACACAAGGGAACGCAAGGCGAACCAGCGTCGCCAAGTAGCCGAGGTACAGAGACAAGCAAGGGAAGCCGAAGCCGAGCGGAAACGCAGGGAAGCCGAAGCAATAAGGGAAGCCGAGCGGGTCAATCGTCGCAGGGTACAACAACAGCAGTACAACGAGAAGCGAAAGGAACGCAGACGGGAACGCAGAGCCGAAGCAATACGCCGAGGTCAGGCGGTGGATTTCGTATTAGAAATTAAATACAAGTACTATTACAACAGCGATAAGCGAAGTGTGATGACTGGTGCGTTGCGTCTATACGATGGTACTATAACTCCCAATTTCACTTGGTCGCCTGACCTTGGATACGCATCAGTACAGGCACTCGCTGAGGAAATGGCTGAGCGGGAAGAAGGTATGCTACACCAGCAAAGCCCTATAACCCTTGTGCGGTTCCCTGACGGAGCATATATCCACTGGCGGATACTGAGCCAAACGCCCATACAACCCGCACCTGCTAATAGAAATGCGAGACTACTACGAGAAGTCTCTGCCCTTGCCCTTGACGGCGACCTAATACAAACCTGGGACACAAAGAACGGAACCTGTGTTTATGATTTCCTAATATGGCGGTATGCGGAAGTGCCGGGCTGTAAAAAGATTTGTACTTACGAACGTCTTGATAATATATTTCGCAACCAGTGCGAACACCTGAAAATTCGTATTAACTGCGACGCTTGTATTGACGATGGACAAGTACGAACAATATGCGACAAATGTAAAACCGATATGTCGGGTGCGACCTATTACCGCAACGCAGGAGACGAGCAGGGCTACTGGCTCTGGGGTAATATCTCACCTTACCAAGACCAGAACCCGAGGGAAGACGGCGTATGTGTGTTTCAAATAGAGTTGTTCGCCGAGGCAATCGGTACAACAATGTACGCAATGGACGAACAGGACAACATCATTCGCCATTATAAACCTACTTGGACGAACAAGAAATGCCCACCGCTTGTATTCAGGGTGAAGGACAACCATATATACGCAATCCTTGACCGCAGTAGGTCAATATCACAAATCGCAAACCGAAAAACCGAATTAGAAGTAAAGAACAAGAAAAAGACCGAGGAAGGCGAGAAGGTGGAGAAGTCGTTAGAGTTTGTACTGCTTGACCGACCCGCCGAAGGAACACCTGTACAAACAATGGTACAGACAATGATAGATATTAAAAAGCAAGTGTTCCCATTCAAAAATATTAAGTACGACGATACAGGACTGCGAGGGTTCAAACTTGACGGAAAGCAGTATCTCTTTGACGAGGATAAAAACCTACAACTCGCTCAGCGTATCGCAGAACTAAACGAGCGACCCTACACCGGTGAAAGTGTGTATAGCATTATTATGGGTCTGCTTGAGAAACACAAATACACAAAGAAGAGTATTCACAATCCCAATGTATTTAAACTACTAACAACCGAGGGCGTAAAGTGGCGTACGCACTATGGTATGATTGGTGATATTACCCCTGCTGATATTCAGCAACAAATAACCGCCGGACTTACGATATGTACTGATATAGCCAAGTCGCACACCAGCATATTAACAGACCCAATGAGCGAATGGCTCCAGTACAATTTTAACGATGACTTTGTGCCGTACAAAGGCAAACTTGTACCGGGCTTGTATTATGTGGAGACAAGCGATACGAGCCTATTCCACTGCTCCAACATCTACAGCCATTCTATTATCCAAGTCGCAAGACAGAACAATATTCCGCACACAATCATTTCGCAGTATCTGCCTACTGCGGAGTTGCTCCCCAAAAATTACTTTGCTACGCTGTTTGAGGCTATACGAGAAGAATGTAAAGGCGACAAGGACGCAATGAAGCCCATCGCTAATATGATTTCTGGTATGCTCGGCAAACACCGCACCAAGCGATACATAGCCCGAATGAATACAGACCCTGCGGTTGTCTGGGACGATTTCAATACTGCCCCGTATCACAATAACGAAACTTTTATGGAGAAATGCGGAGACTTCTACGTATATGGGTATGTTGTGGAACAGACGAACGTAGAGACCAACATTCCTATGTATATCCAAGTATTAGACCAGAACAACATTAAATTATTCAATATGATAAAGGAAAGCGGAGGCGTACCGCTGTGGCGTAAAACTGATTGTGCTATTATCAGCCTACCTGGGGGTCGCTGGAAAGGTGCGAAGAAGGTAATACCTGAGGGTAAGCCGTCAAAGCCTGGCGATTACCGAACAAGCGAATACCCAAATATAGATACGCTGACCCCACAGAAGCAGGAGCAGTACCGAGAGTGCCGACTGGATACAATCCTGCCCGACTGGGAGATACACAGCGATATTACCAACTCGTCGCAAGTGAAGGAAGTTTATGATATACTGATGAAGCATAGAGGCTTAGTAAATGTGAGCCGAGCGGGTACAGGCAAGTCGTATAACATTCTGGAACTTGAGAAGATGTTTAAGACAAACCATACTAACGCATCTGTGTATAAGATTGCTTTCACAAACAAGGCATCTCTAAATATCCAAGGTACTACCATTCACAAGTTCTTAAAAATCAACGGCGAAGGTAAGTTTAACTTGGAATGGCTGAAGAGCCTCGCTAATAAGCCTGTGCTTATCCTGATTGATGAAATCAGTATGATAGGTCAATGGCTATGGCGACGCTTAGTAGAACTTAAAAAGGCTTTACCGAAAGCGTACTTCGTTCTGTGTGGCGACTTCCGACAGGTTCCACCTGTGGAAGACCTACGAGACTTTGACTATTTCAATTGCTCAGCGGTTAAGTACTTGGCGAACTTCCAAAAGATTGAGTTCATAGTGCGACAGCGGTATGATGAGGCATTGTGGGATTTCGCTGAGAGCGTATGGGAAGAGCGGGAAGTTATTACTGACGATATAGGCAAACGAGAGAAAGACATCACTATACAAGACCTGGCGAACCACATAAACATTTGTTATACAAACGCAACCAGGAAATACATAAACAAAGAAGTAAATCAATATGTGGCGAAATCCAAAGATGAGGTATATAATGTACCATACGAACCCGCAGAAGATGATGACGAGAAACCTATACAGCAAGACGCATTGCTATACGAAGGCTTACCTATCATCGCACACAAAAACAAAACAGATGAAGAAGGCGTATTAGAAACAGCGAATAACGAAAACTTTGTAATTGCCGACATTGACGAAGGCAGTTTCACAGCGACTACTACAAGACCTAATGAGAAAGGCGAACCAGAAGAACACAGCGTAATTATTCCAACTGCTGAGTTTCATAATAGGTTTCTACTTAACTATTGTGCGACAACGCATAAATCGCAAGGTGCGACTATTAACGCAGATATATATGTATGGGATTACAAAGATATGAGTACAAATCTAAAATACACTGCTATTACCCGAGCAAAGAAATTATCTCAAGTAAAAATTGTGATGCGTAAGTAGAGAAATGCCGTACAAAGTCGTAAAAGTTTCTGGTGGATATAAAGTACAAAACACAGAAAATAAAAAACATTTTTCAAATTATCCACTTTCTAAGGAAATGGCGAAACGCCAACTTATCGCTTTGAATATTAGCGAGTTTGGTACAAAAAAATGAAAATAATTTTTTCAACGTAGGAAAAAAAGACAAAAATTGTTTGCTTTTCTTAATCTAGTGAGAAGTTGAGTACACTTTGAAAACATTTAGACAGACTTTACTGTCCTAAAAAAAATTCCAGAAAACAAATGCTGCTAAGATATCTGGATTCCAATAGTGAAATCCCCAAGGATGCTGATTGGGACACATTGTTTCTAAATAGTGATCAGTTTCCTCCAACACAAATCCTACATAGTCTCCCAGTTGTGGTTCTAGATAAGTCATTTGGTCCTGATCAGGATAATATTCCAATTGGTATCCGGTTACTAAAAATCTTTGTGTGTCTTGCATGAGTTTTGACAACATTAGAGTTGTAATAAGACCATATGGTAATCTAGGTCGGATGTCAAGAAATGAATGTTTTTCTTCTAGTGATCCAACAAAGTCTTGTGAATGAATAATCAAAGGTTCAACATTGTGTTGCTTGCACCAGTCAATAGCATATGAACTTTCTTTTATTTGTTCCTGGTCTTCTACATTATCATAGATCAGAATGACAGGAGTAAACGGTATGTTGTTTCTATAGAATGTATTAGCTACATTCTCACTATCACACCCGCCACTGAGTGCAACATACAAATCTTTATGCTGACTGTAAATTTCATGTGCCACTTGATCACACGCTTGATCAAACGGTATGATCTTGTTGGCTTTTTGATTGAATGTCACACGCAAATTTTCTTTTTGTTTGCGCTTTGGAAGTCCATCCCAACTGATGTCAATCCAGTTATCTCTGCACAGCATGATAGGTCCTATGATGTTGTTTGAGTTGATCTAAATTGCTATGGCCTATTTCAACTATGTTTTCACTAAGTGCTCGATCTTGACTCCAAGCCAACTCCCATACATCTTCGTTGAGTTGCCAGTTGCCGAGTGGATATCTGGTGTCACGATATTTGTACACTTGTACACCACAGTCGGTTGCTACAGTAACAAACAATGCGCCTGGTTGCCACTCAATCATTGTGCCAGGATATAGTGCCATCCAACAAGCGCCAAGATTCAATTCCTGATCTTGAGGAATCATGTGACTGTTATTTTGTGAGGGCACAAATTGCACAGAACCACCATCAAAAGTTTCATACACCACACGGCCAACAGTTACAATACCTATTCGATCATACACGCCCGCATGTGCAACAGGAATGTGATCTATATCCAAGAACACATCCATGATTGTTTCAACTGATGCGTTCACTGTGTCTTGGCGATGCTCTACCAGTTCAAAGTGTTCTGTTGGAATTGGAAAACTATAAGGCACTGGCCGGTCAAACAACATAGCACCATCACTATAGCAAGATTGTTTTTGTAGCACTAGTTCGTTACCAATGCCCAATCCTAAC
>JAUKPQ010083737.1:0-19350 GCA_032273045.1 Chloridella minuta | reverse complement strand
CCTGCGATAGTAACTCTATCCGCTTTACATCAAAACCGTTAGTAATCACTTTGATTTTATCAGATGCAATCCTTAGTTGAGAGGTAAGTTCCTTTTTTATTCCTGAGCTTACTGCGATGATTAAATCCGCATATCGATATAAAGCGGGCATCAGAATTACTTTGCGAATCCAACCTAAGATGCCTCTGATTTCCCCATCATGAAACTTTGTTCCATGAATATAACACACTATCTTCTCGTGTCGTGCAGATAAGATATTCACATAATCCGCTCCCTCCAGGTGACTTATCGCTATATCAACATTATACTGGCGCTTGACTTGTCTGAGCTTTATAATGCGCTGACAAAAGAAATAAAATTTAGAGACAACATTATTCCCTGCCGGCACTTCTAATGAAATCATATCCAAACTTCTTTCATTCTCCAGTGCTCCATCCCAATTAAAAATACACCCAAGAGCATCGAAGTGTTTGGAGTAAAAATCGAGTTGATCTTTAAAAACCTTTTGTGCGCCACCACTTCCAAGACCTGGAGTAATGATTAAAATTTTAGGCTTACCCATTGACGAAAATATTATCGCGCTATGATGATCGGAATAGTCTTTGAATTATCGTTTGCAATGAATTTGAAGAAATACATTCCCTCATTAAAGGATTTTAAGTCAAAATAGGCCTGATTTAATCCTGGACCGGTTACTGTAACATCTTGCTGAAACACTAATTGACCCATGGAATTATTAATAATAAAATGAGCCTCTCCGGCTACAGATGATATCCAGTCAAAACGAAACTCACCATTACTGGGATTGGGATAAGGAGAAAAGATTACGCCATCGTTACTTACTGATTCGCACATTTTGTTATTATACGCGTTCAAATCATTTGCCACATCAATTTCCGCACATAAGTAAGTGAATAGATTTCCGGGTATCACCTGATTGGTCAGCAGTTGAGATACTTCACCATCAGGTAAGATAGTGGTGGCAATTGTTTCTTTAATTCTGGCATTGCCTGAAATATCTACGATTACATCTGCACTGGTCAAAACGAAATTGCTACGATTTTTTATCGTTACCATGATACGATATGCTCCGGAGGTCGGATCTTTGATAAGATTAAGTTCTTTCAGTTCTAAATCAAGTGAAGGTATAATCACGCTAATCTTGGAGCTTATTGTATTAGAACATCCCTGTGCACTGGTAGCAATTAAATCCACTACATAATCACCCAGATCAGTAAACTGAAAATCGGGAGACACATCAGTGCTTGTTGAACTATTCTTGTCATTGAATCTCCACAAGTAGGAGGCTGCCCCTGTGGATTGATTGGTAAACTGAACTTTTAAAGGAGGAACGCCCCATTCAGGATTAGTTGAAAATTTTGCTATCGGTGTAGGGTTGATAACTACATTTTTTGAAACGGAATATACACAACCAGATTGTTGTGTTGAAGTCATTTTAACTGCATAAGTACCAGCGATGTCAAATGTATATTGAACCGGAGATCCATTCTTTATATTCCCTACAAAATCCCATGATTGGGAAGCGACAGGATCAGCCGCAAGTGGAGAAGCATCCTGAAAGGTTATCGCTTGTCCTTCACATGCATTGGTCAAAGAAAAATCTAACGTTGGTTGATTAGGAACAGCAATTGTTTTGGAAAGGGTAGCAATGCAATCGTTGTTTCCGGTCACTGTCAATTGTACATTGTAACTACCGGGAGAAGCAAATACATGGGTAGGGTTGCTAAAGGCGTACGTACTGTTTCCGATTTTCCAAAGCCACGATTTAACATCATCACCAGATGCATCAGCAAATCGTGTTCCTTGTCCAGGGCAGGCAGGTACATTCGTAAAGCCTACAGATGGTGCTTGAGTAATAGTTACTGTTTTGGTTATCTCTGTAGAGCAATTAAAGTTCGTAGTTGCTGACAGTGTAACATCATAATTTCCTGAGTTAGAAAATGTATAGAGTGGATCTTTAACTGTGGAATTGCCATTGGCTTCATCTCCAAACTGCCATGCCCATGAAGCAATATTGCTGTCGGTAGGATTAGATGTTGTATTAGTAAACTGAGAAGGAGTGCCTGTACAGGAAAAGGGAGGAAGTTCTAATGAAAAATCGGGTTGAGGTTTAGAGTAAATGGTTAACGTTTTTGAAAGCGTGCTGACACAGCCATTTGTTCCGGTGGTCTCTAGAAAAATGTTATAGGTGCCCTTAGTTGGATAAGTCTGGACGGGACTCATTTCTGTGCTACTATTCCCATTTCCAAAATTCCATATATAGCCTGATATGCTTCCTGAGGACGAGTTGGAAAATAAAATTTCATTGCCTTCACACTGCCCAGCTTGTGAAAATCCAACAACAGGTCCGGCTTGAACGTCTGCCATCGTGTGAGTTATGTCGTTTGTGCATCCTGGTATAGATACTTCAAGTTTAATATTCTGATCTCCTCCGGACGCAAATGTATATTTTAAATCACGTTGAGTAGAGGTCGGAGTATTTTGTACAAACCATTGATAAGATAGGTTGCCATCGTAATTATCAGTCGTTGTATTGGTAAATGTAAATTCATTGTTGGTACAGATGAGACCTGTAGGGGAGGTAAAAGATGATGAAGGAGCATCATATATTTGTACCGTCTTTTCAAAAAAATTCTGACAAGAGTTTGAAGCCTCTGCTTCAAGTCTAACATTATACATACCACTTGCCAGATATCGATGGGATGGGGTTTCCTGGGCGGCCGTTTGAAGATCCCCAAAAAACCAATCAATAGCAGTGAGTTCAATGTCAGAAACTGAAGTAAAAAGTATATCACTTTCAACACAAATATTTTGAGTAACAAATGATAATTGAGGTGCCTGATCAGCTGAAACAACAAGTGTTTTTGATTGCGTATTAAACTCCAGATTATTGTTATTTGCCGTCAGCGAAATGGAGAATGTTCCGGAATGTTCCGGAATAAGTACGGGGTTAACTTCAGTTGAATACTTATTCTGAGATGGACAATTTTCAGGAAATAAAATCTTATATATATTATTCGTATTTGAATTTTCTGAAGAAAACACCAACCAATCGCTTTTCACTTTTGTCATGGAGAATCCCCAGACATTACCAAATAAACCAAATCCACCTAAATCCGAACTAGTCAGCGCTCCGTTAGCTACGCTGCTGCCCAATTCCAGTCTATAGAGATGCGTTGAGGATTGCACAAAAACAAAATAAGTGCTATTATCAAAAACAACAGAAAGTCCCCGAAAACCTGTTGAGACGGGAACACCCGAAATAGTTGTTAAAGTGGGTGCAGCCGACAATCCGTTATCAAAATAAACTCTTATTAAATTTGAATCGGTTGATATAATTAAGTAGGATTGGCTGTTCTCAGTAATTGTTGAAATTCCTCGTTGTCCTGGGGATAAGGAGCTATCAGTAATTGCAGACGAAACAATTGATGAGGTCATTGCACCGAATGAAACGCCCAGATTTAATCTTACCAAAGAACCAGAGCTATAATTTGTGATAAAAACATAGCTACCAGACCCGTCTTTTATAGCAAGCAAATCAATCGGATTATTTAATAATCCGTTAGTATAAATCAACTCTACATTCGATGGCTGATTTTTAATTGAATTTCCAAAAGCTATGCGAAAGATTCTATTGCTAAAATCGGCTATAAATCCATAGTATTGATTGCCTTCCTTTACAATATCTATTGTTAACAACGCTGCCGAAGAAAAACCATCCGTGCCCATGTTACCTAAGTCTACCTTTTCAGGAGAGGGATTATTTATATTATCGCCATAATCCAGTCTTATTAACTTATTACTGCTGCGTACCGTATAAAATCCGAAATATTCATCCCCTTCCTGTACCAGCTTTAGCTTAAAAGGTGCACCATTGGCCGTGTCGAAAATTGACACTGTTGGAGTTGCCGTTAATTCTCCGGCACAAAGATCCCATTCGTATTGAGTCGCATTGGAAGACTCATTGATCAATTCGATTTTCTCACTTAAACATGCTTGTGCCTTTAAATTAAAATCGGCCACAACCTGGCATTGCACCTCAATTTGAATCAGAAAGAAAAACAAGATCAGAACTCTAATCACAACTTCAACTATTTAGCATATATCCGTTCTACCATCCATTTGTAATCGTTTCCTGTTTAATCAGATAATTCAAATTATGGCCTTTTCCAAAGCACTAAATTACACGTTGAATCAGCAATCAACAAAAACCTTATCTGTGCAATTAGTCGCCCCCAATCCCCACTATTACAATGGCCTATACAAAAGAGCAGGAAATGGCAAAAACATACCGTTCTATAAGTTTTGATTTTTCAGGATATACTTTTCTATCTCATTAATATTTACCAGGAAGCCACCATCACTGAGCTGTTCGCTACCCACTATGACGTCATACTCAAACTTCATCTGCTTGGCCAACATAATGTAATGAAAAGGAATATGCTCTGTCATAGGAACCAATTCCAAAATTGACAGTGGTGCCCGGTTGCGAAACAGAATATTAGTTATGCCTGCGCCATGTACAGCAATAAGATATCGTGTATCCCTAAATAATTGCATTTGCTCTTCAAAGGAGAGATCTGAAGCGTCAATTCTTTCATAACCATACTGTTTTAGCTGATTATAGATATCCTGATCATTCTGCAAAAAACGAGCAGTATTTTTTCCACGTGTAAGAAATACTTTCCTCTCACAATTTGATTCTGATGAACGAGGGGCAACCAGATCAACAGCATGTTGAAGATAGCGAACGGTATGTGTAAAGGGTTTACAAAATACTGCAGTCTTAAAACGAATCCACTCACTTTGTTGAACATGCCAGGTTAATGAGCCCAGAAAGGTATTTTTAAAATAATATTGAAAATACGATTTAGAATACAATCGCTCTGACACCACAATGGTGTAGTTAGAAAGATCAAACCCACGCTCTTGTAAAAAGAATAACTTAGAAAGGATATCATTGAAGAAATGAAAATAATTTTCTTCACCCGTGTCGCGCAAAGAGATAACATTATCCCACTCAACTATAGCTGGTTTACGCAGATAGGTTTGAATCCAGGAAGGCTTATGAACGTAAGGTGCGCGGGAAAAGCCAAGTGATGGATAAATTAATCTGTGTTGTGGTGTTACGCTCCAACCCGTTTTTGGCTCAATAAATGCACTCTTATTATATATCAATAAATACTCGTCCTGAGTCCACTTAGAAGATTGCCAGAGTGCAAAGCCACGTTGAGTCCGGTCTTCAAAACTTCGAGTGTTAACCTGCGCCTCGGTAAAAGGATTTTTCTCACCATAAATAATAAAATCACTCTGAGCAAGATCCAACGGCCTGAAAAACAGTTTGTCCCATGTCTTGATTTTCCATTGGTTATAAACGAGAAATCCCCTCTTCAGAAAAGTACGAGGTAAAAAGAACTTCAATAGAGTGGCAACCGGTTTATACATCCTGCTAATATGTTTGCTTTATCAGGAATGGAAAAAGAAAATATTTTACAGATGCTAAAAATCTTTTTCGAAAAACAACTGTCGGATCTTCTTTGATTGCCTTCACTAAATATATCATCACACTCTTTTTATTCCTTTTATTCAGAGCGAGAATAAGAGTAACAAAAGTGTATTGATTAGAAAAAAAGTAACCAGTTCTGTTAAAGAACCGCTCCATAAATACCTGATCTTTTTTTAGTTCCTGCACAATAAGCTCTGTGCAACGAATTAGTTTTTCGGTATCGAATGTCCTAAGGCTTCGTTCGGCATGATCAATTACTGCTGAGGTAACTGTGTTATTGTAATGAACAGGATAACGCGAAATGAGTCGCATCCATACATACCAGTCTTCTGAAACAAATGCATCTTTGCTATTCAGAAAAGGATATTCTATTGCAATTTCTTTTCGTATGAAAATAGCGTTTCCGTGTAAAATGTTTTCATGCAACATCCGCTCCGGTATTAAACCATTTAAATCATTTCTACGCACAAGCACTTTTCTTTCCAATCCGTCACTAACCCGAATCAATTCAAAGCCCAGGTGCGCTACTTCGGGAAATTCTTTTTGTTGGAGCAAATTGTATGCTGCATCAAGATGGTTAGGATAGAACAAATCATCTGAATCCAGAAAATTAATATACCGACCAGTTGCCTTGGCAATTCCATAGTTACGTGCTATACTACGTTCCTCATTCTTTTTTTTGAAGTAACGCACTCTCGAATCAGTGATTGATTTAACCACTTGTTCCGTATCATCAGTACTACCATCGTCCACAATAATAATTTCAAAATCCTGAAATGTTTGCCCTACAACAGATTGAATGGCATCCGAAATGAACGCTCCTCTATTGTATGTGGGTATGATAACGGAAAAAAAAGACAGCATTATTTTTTAAATAAACTAATCAATCGTTTCTTATAATACTTAAATTGATTCATCAAGGTGTATCTGTATGGGTAGGGGTTGTTTGGAATGCGGTATTGCCTTATTGCTTTTCCTTCGCCTTGGGCGGCATCAGCCTTAACCATTTGAGAGACATAAGCAAAAAACTGATACTTATTCAATACCAAGTTACGTGCTTCTTCAATTGCGTCAATGCGTTTCTCCCATTCTTTATTTTTTATTGCCGCTTGAATAACAGCCAATGCTTCGGCAGGTTTATGAATATCAATACGGATAAAACTACGCTCGGGGAAAAATGTCTCAACGTTTGGTGCGCCCCAGTAAAACGGCAGGCACCAAGACAAAAAACTATCTGCCAGTTTTTCAGTCCAGTAATTCTCAACTGAAAAATTCTCTATAGCCAGTGCATACTTATTAGGGAACAATCCATCGAATTTATCCCGGATGTATTGAAAGCCCTGACCATATAAATGAAATTCAAATTTTTGTTGATGTAGATATTCTTTAAACCGCAATCTCGCATTTTGTCCGGGGAAACCGTTTCGGTTGCTGGTTATCCACACTAATTCATCTTTTTTATGATGAGTGTCATTTTTCGAAATTGCGGATAGCTCATCATAACTACGTAAAACATGCCATGGCAAAACAGGTTGCAGGCTTTTACTGTCCTTGTGTCGTACATCCTTGTAATAGGTGAATACCCGATCAAAATATTTATACGATTTGGTATAGAAGCGAAAATAATCAACCGGAGGCTCCTGAGTAATAATCCACGCATTTCCCTCCGGGCAACTCACTGTAATATCATAAGCCGGTCGTTGAAGCACAATCAGATAGTCACATGAAGCAACAGGTTCTTCAGTAAACTCAACACCGTCCCAGTGTCGGCTGCCACCTGGTGTTTGTTCAAAAAAACCTTCAGGATATTTCCAGTCCTTAACTATTCTAACCAACATACTCCAGCGTATTCTTTAATTATCAAACAGCATTGCTTATACGTCTGCCCAGATCCTGGAATGGTTTTTCTACCAATATATGAAGTGCCCAAGCCAGTCCTGCAGCTAAAGCACAGATCATAACTTCACGTAATATAAAATTAAGCATTGGCCATGATGTAAGATATGCCATATCAAGTTCTGATACCAAATCAAAAACAGCCCAATGAAATAAATATAGCCCAAAGCTTATTTTACCAAAGAATATCGTAAACCGATTTACAAATAGTACCGGCTCTAGCCGGTAGAGTGACCACGAAAACATCAGAAACCCAAAGCTTAATAATACAAAAGGCTGAATGATTCCTTTACCCCCCAATACGTAATGCGTTATTACCACTAAACTCGTTATCAGCCATGTTGCCGGCTTAACCGCCAATTGCTTTTGTTGGGTCAGAAAAAATAAAATAATACCTAGCAAAAAGACCGGCATTTGTGAGGGCAGATAGAAATATAAAAATTCATCGATTCCGGCATAACTATTCAATGAAGTATGCTTTAACAATATATTCAGCCCGAATGAAAGCAACACACTGCAGATAAAGGCAACTACCGCTTTGTTGAGATCAGTTATGTATACAAACAAAAACGGTATGATCAGATAAAAGGGCATCTCAATAGCAATTGACCACGATCCTGGAAATATTCCATTAATCCAGTCAATTGAAAAGCCATTTGTAAATGTGAGCGTGCTGATAATTTGCGCTGCGCTAACGGGACTTCCCTGCAATGCGACTTGTACTGAAAAAAAAAGTATTGCAAGATAAAAAAGAGGTGCAATCCTGAAAAATCTTCTTATTAAAAATGACTTCACGCTCATTCGATTTTTGCCGCTGCCCGATAATGACAAGAGGAGCGTGAATGCACTCATTATATAGAAAAGCTGAACGCCATATACACCTTGATAAATTAACGCGCCAAACCAGGAGGGATATAATGGGTGCTCATTTGCAAAACCTAAATAGTTGTGTGCAGTTATCACAAGAATAATAGCTATACCGCGCAGCGCATCTACAAAATCAAACTTCTCTCTATCTTCTTTCACTACTAATTCAAGTTTGCGTTTTAACTCCCTATTTTTTATTTAGTTCTGTTCAAGTAATAGAAATTTTCGATATGCTTTGCTGCCTTCCACCCCACCATATTTTTTAAAAGAGAAAAAAGTCTTGTTCCCTTTGGTGATACATTCGCGCCTCCAAGCCTTCGTGCTGCTTCCCTGGCACAGTTTCGTATTTCTTTATTACCTGGAAAATGAAAGTAGTAAAATGCCAGATAGTTCGTAGCACATGCCCTACGGGCGGCTAGTGTATTGGCATAACTTAATAAGTGATTTTCATACAATTCACATATTTTAAAATGTGACAGGACTGCTTTCTCCGAACGTGCGCTACTCAATGAATTTCCTATGCCTTTGCGGTAGTAAGATCGTGCTTGCCAGGAAAAATAAATCCCCTCGCTTTGTAAGAGAACTCTGCAAAAAAACTCACCATCATCATGCAACGAGAGAGCTTCATTCCATTGGCCAGCCTTAACAATCAATTGGCGTGGCGTAAGCCATACGGTAGGGTGCACCCATTGTTCCTTTGTCCATGCAGTAATCAGCCAATCTGCCGGATTATTATAATCTTTCCACAATTCGTTCGGATGAAACTCAGCCGCATCCTCTGTAATGTAAAATAATGCCCACCTGCCGGAATAAATACAAGTGTCTCCATATTCAGATACCAATTTCATCTGGCTACTGATTTTATCCGTAGCTAGTGTATCATCCGCATCAAGGTATTGAATGTAGTTACCAGTGCTTTCCTCAAAGCAACGGTTACGCGCAGCACTTGCTCCCCGGTTTTCCTGTTTGAAAACTTTTATCTCTGGCTCATACTTTCTTGCTCGTTCATAGGTGTCGTCCGTTGATCCATCATCCACCACAATAATTTCCTTATCCTCCCATAACTGCCTTAAAGCTGACTGAATAGTTTCATCAATAAAGGCAGCAGCATTATATGCTGGTATTAGTATTGAAACTTTTTTGCCTGTTATTTCCATAGATAAAAGGCAAGTTAGACATTCCGCTTTAGCAAAGCTTTAATACGTTGGCGAAAGCAATAAAATCCTTCCCTCAAGCCGTAGACAACATTTCCGCCATACCAGGCATAACTGAAAACTGCACCCAAACCAAGAAACAAATTTCCAAACCATATATGGTATCGGATTTTATCCAACGCAAGAAAACGGTGATGTTTTTGAAGAACAGAATCCAATGATGATGCATCAAGTGGCAGCTTGTTCTCAGCGGCCATTGAACGCATACGACTCATAAGTTTTAAACGGGCTTCAATTTTATTTTTCCACATTAGACGCTGGCTTGTGGACATATTGAATCCATGAGAACGGGAGAGTAGGTGTGTCCCCTTCTCACTCAATCGATGAAATCGTTTTCCCGCAAGAGCTGCGCGATACCAAAAATGCCAGTCTTCCAGTGCCCGCAAAGAGCCATCAAAAAAACCAATTTCATTGGTAATCGATTTCTTAAACACGGGACATCCCGGCAGATAAAAATTATCAAGAGTCATGCTCACCAATACATCCAGGTAAGTCTCACGCTCAGGTGGCGCATTGATTTGAAATTTCTTTGCTTCGTGCCAGTCGGTATGAAATGAGTAAGCATCTGAAAAAACGATATCGCTCTCCGGATGACTTTCCAGATACTCTACATGCTGCTGCAATTTGCCTGCTTCAATCAGATCATCCGCATCAAGCAGCTGGATGTATTTACCGGAAGCACAATTAATACCTGTATTACGTGCCTCCGACAATCCCCTATTCAATTGATAGATGTACTTGAACCGGGTATCTGTTGCCACAAATTTTTCAGCAACGCTTCGTGTATTATCTGTTGATCCATCATCCACAACAATACATTCGAACTGAACGTAAGTTTGTTGCTGCACTGAACTCAGCGCCTGTTCAAGAAAGTGGCCGTAATTATAACAGGGTATGATAATAGAAACCACAGAATATACAGTTAATTCTATTTCAGATGTACGCCCTTCTTAAAGCTAATTAATTCCTGCAGGATTGTCTGCCCTCTTAAAAGCCAATCGATTGTTGTTTTCAACTGCGATCTGGTGATGTAGTATTCAATCTGATATTGACGGCTATTACGATTGAATAAATATTTCATTGCGATACGCAAAAAATCTATACTGATATTCTTTAAAACCCCGGCATTAAAAAAATATTTAATATCCTTTTCGTCCTGAATATCATCCTTCATTACATAAAGGTATGATTCAATTACACTAACTGCTTTACCGTAACCTATGCACCCCTTTAGAATGTATGACCATTGAAGTCTCTCTCCTGGTATAAAATGAGAAAAAACAAGTTTCTCAGAATAAAACAGTTTGTAACCGGCCATCTTCATGGCATATGACAGTTCAATATCGCCAGCGGAACTTAATTCTTTGCCTTTGCGGTCAGACAGATGACTTTTGTAGGAAGCTTGTTTCAGTTTAAGCCATGCTTCTCTTCGTAGCACCATGCCGGCTCCTGCAATAAAACTTTCGCGTTTTGTTAAGTAACCCTCCGGATCACTCTTCTTACCAACTGCATAGGCTGACTTTACTAACTCAAACCATTCCGGTGGAGAAACTTCCGGAACTGCTATTCCTTGTCCACCCAATATTCCAACGTCATCATGTGTATGAATTATCGCATATGCTTCCACCAGATAGTCTTCCTGAAGCCAGTTATCATCATCACAAAAAATAATATATCGATATACTGCCTCATCAAGGCCACGCTCACGGGCGTAATTCAAACCTTGTCTTGTTTCAGATACTATCCTGAAAGGAATCTTACTAAGACTATTTTGATAAGCTTGCTGAGCAACAGATGTAGTCCAATCAGTGCTCGCATTATCGACTATAATAATTTCATAGGAAAAACCGGGTGTCTGTACCAGTTTCAGTAAATAAGATAACGTAGCTTCAATTCTACTTTCGCTATTATAGCAGCATACGATGATAGAGAAACCATTAAGTTGCTGCATCGTTATGAGTTAAAGAATCTTTTACTTAAAGATTTGATAAAAATAGTGAGGCCTTCTTTTATTCCTCCCTTTCCCTCTACCCGTTCCTGGTAAAATTGCAAGCGTTCGAATAGTCTTCTGTTTACAGCAGTAAGGCCAGGCATTCCCAGTTTCGAAATAAGTGGATTGCCGTCCTTAACGACCAAAAATAGATTTTGCCTGTACCATCTTTCAATAGAATGGTTTTCCAGGATTCGTTCTCTTACAACATCATAAAAGCGAAAAGAGTAGCGACCGAATTTTTCAGCCCAATAATCAGGCAATTGTTCATTGATGTGATCTGTACCACCTTGCCCGGGGAAAGCAGCAGAAAAAAGAATGACGTCACCTGCATCGACCAGACTGTTCACATAAACATCCGCCTGCGATTCTGGTAAATGTTCTCCTACTTCAAGTGATACTACAAGATCATATTTTGTATTAAGGATCAGTTTCTGTTTAAGATCAAATGGCATGAATTTATCATTCGGTATCCGTAACTGACTACGATCCACATAATCACCATCTACGCCTAGTATATCCAATGCAGAATCAAATTCTTTAAAAGCTTTTAACCATGTACCATTCCCGCAACCAATATCAACTATAGAAACCGGCTTGATTAACTCGTAAATTATTGGAACAACAGCCCTGGCCGAGTTCAGCGACCACGCTTCGTGTTTGGCATAAAAACCTGCATTGTAAGGAGAACTACTCATTTGGATAATGTCTTTCAAAATTAGCTAAACCGATTCGTTGTTTGTAACCTATAATGATAACATCAGGTCAATATTCTTAGCAAAAAGCTCAATATCTACACGGATATCAGTTTCCTGAACCGATGCATCTTTATCCACACCATCGCAAAACTGATAGTAGTACTGATGATTTGTCGCTGAGCTCAGTGAAAAGAAAAAATAATTTGTTCCACGATCATCTTTACGCAACTCAAAAACACGACCGTTCTCCTGCATAAAAATCATATTAGCTAAGCCGGCACCATGCACACCAACCAGATATCGGCAATGATGCATTATGCTTATTTGTTCAACAAAAGAAAAGTCTTCGGCATGGATAATTTTAAATTCAGCTCTTTGAAGAATCATCTCAAGCTCTGCTTCATTTGTTATTTTACGTTTGGTTGACTTGCTCCTGCTGATATAAATTTTGTCGCCAAAATTCAGTGAACAATCTGTTTTTGATTTAATGAACTCCGCCATCTCACGAATGACAACCGGGTTATAGTTAGCAATTCTGCCAATCTGTGATGACGTAACCAAATCAGGAACAACATAGCGTATATTTTCCAGTAAGGTCTGTGTTTCTTTCACACCAAAGACCTGTAATCCTTCATGGTGAAAAACCTGATTGTGATTAGAAGGCAGCAATAACGTACTGTTGGCAATCTGCCAGCGCATCAGAAATAACCTGGGTAATGCTTCAGTGAGCCAATGATAATAGGTGTGCGAATAATTGTTATGTATAGCGAGATATGTAATTCCATTCTTCAGTTTCTGTCGGGGCCAGGAAAGAAATACCTTTAAAATTGCAGGTAGTGAATAGGCAACAACATCGCCCTCATCATTTGCCAGCAACATTCCCTTTACGGCACGCCAGTATTGAAAAATTGATCCGTTGTAAATAACGCTAGAATTTTTGATACGACTTACTAAGATGTCCTTTATCTCAGAATTAAGTACTCTTTCAAAAACAGGTTTATCCTCTTCCGTCACGTTGACCGGCATTCGTCTCTTCACCGTAGTTCCTTTAATCAACGTAATCAACATGATCTCCCTTGTCTAACTCTACTTCAATCTGCAGACTTTATCTGACTAGCCTATTTTTATTTATAAAAATACCATCTCCAATAACTTCACCAGGCGATGACATAAACAACAGGTGAAAACCCATGCTGTCCAGAAACCCGATGTATTCATCGCGTGTTGTCAAGCCCTGATATAATTCATCGCTGCACAACTCCGTATAAATTATACTGACATTTTTCAACAGTTCTCCTGCTCCCTTTAGCGCATTTACTTCATATCCCTGCATATCGAGCCACATCAGATCAATTTTTGAAACATTATTCTTAGCCGCCCAATCGCGGAGAGTAACCACAGAGACTGAAACAGTTTCTCCAAAAGACACATTCGGAAAAATATCAAGATGTTTAGTAGGCTTAAGAATAGAACTTGATCCGCTGGACTGTCCTCCGCTTACGTGCATGTCAACCGTTTGCTCTGCATCACCCAACGCAACAGGGTGGGTTTTTACATTGCTGCAGCTACCCACACGCTCAGTTAAGTTTTGATAAATTGATGGGACCGGTTCAAAGGCATGGATTGTTCCTCTGTTCCATATTTTTGACAGGCCAAATGTATCATATCCCATATGTGCGCCAGCCTCAATGACTACCGGATTGGATGGAAGCAGATGATTTATCTTATAATATAATTCAATAACAGAAGGAGGAATTCTTCTATGTGCTCTGATCCTGTCAATGATACGAGATAGAAATCCTTCGTGAGATTTTCTTTTTTTCGCCAGTGCAAGAGCACGATCACCTTCTTTGGATTGTGGCAGACTGAATGCGTAATCACAAGTATAGCATGAATAAATTTTCACACCATTCTTTAAGGCAACCAGTTCCTTAACATCACCAGAATGACATATTTCACAATTCATAATTTACGTTTCAGTTCTTTTTAAGAATATACGCTACCTGACCATTCCATTGATGCACCCGGCTTGCCGAACCTGTTTTAGATAAGTAATCGTGCACTGCTTTAGCGCAGCCATCCCAGGTATAGTAATCATCAATGATCACGATACCACCGGCTGCAACTTTCGGAAATAATTCATCAAGACATACCATAACTGAATCGTACCAATCACCATCTAATCGTAAAATGCCAATTGAAGATGTCGTTATTCCTGACAAAGTATTCTGAAACCATCCTTTATACATTTTATAATTTTCATGATCAGCCAGTTTCATTGCATCCATGGTAAATGATTCATCAGCTGTACAATTGTCATAGTAGCCGGGAGCACTTATATTTTTTTGCCACTCAAGTGCTTCCTTCCCATCGATGTCTTTGGCTGGCGGTAATCCTTCAAAGCTGTCGAATAAATGCACCTTACATTCCTTTCCCAATAGTTCACTCACTGCAGCGCTCATTCCTCCACGCCACACACCACATTCAACATAGTCACCTGGAATATTTTTATACTCATCACACAGACTAAGATTATCGACAAACGCGCCATCAGGTATCATGGTAAAGTCCTTGTACTTATGGTACAGCTGAACATACGTCTGAATGCGTTTATCATAGCGCCTGATATCCACTCCGGCCCACTTAGTAACTTTTTTTATGATCTCTTTAGCCATGAACAATTTTTGAATGAGGTACAATAAATCCGTTGCTGTGCGCATGCGGAAAATTCCGACCTTTTGTAGGTGACTCCAGAATTTCAAAACCTGCCACTTCTTTATCCCAGGAAATAGTTTCGGTATTGTGCGAACCTATCCATGCCGATATTTTATATACATCAGGAATAAGCGGAGGCAGGGTAATTTCGACTACAAGAGATTGTACTCCTCCATTGTACCTGATAAAAGGTTCAAGCACCGGAATCGCTTGCATAATAGGAACACCTATAGAATTTGAAATATCAAAAGCAACAAATGCATCTTTATGTTTTTCCCTGGAGAAAATTTCGCACTCCAGCTGAAGAATATACTTTGGCTGCTCGCCAATAAGTTTAACTTCTATCGACTTAAAATAAGCCGCCTCTTTTCGGTTATCTTCTGAAACATGATGACTTACCGAGCCCTTGTCAAAAAGGTTTTGATAACTCCGAAGTACTTCTGCTACATTTCCTTCGGCAACTACAGTACCGGCATTGAGTAAAATACCACGCTTACATAAATTTTCTACAGCGGCCATGTTATGGCTTACAAATAAAATGGTGCGGCCACTTTTGCTCACGTCCTCCATTTTTCCGAGACACTTCTTTTGAAATTCAGCATCACCTACGGCAAGAACTTCATCGATGATCAGAATTTCCGGTTCAAGAAATGCTGCAACGGCAAATGCCAAACGTAATTGCATCCCGCTGCTATAGTGTTTTAAAGGTGTATCCAAAAATTTCTCAACGCCACTGAAGTCAACAATTTCACCAAACTTAGTTTCGATCTCTTTGCGCTTCATACCCAGCAAAGAACCATTAAAAAAAATATTTTCTCTTCCTGTAAGTTCCGGATGAAAACCAGTGCCCACTTCAAGCAAGCTTGCAATGCGTCCCCGCGTAATAATTTTACCTTGCGTAGGTGGTGTAATGCGCGACAAGATTTTTAGCAATGTGGATTTTCCGGCACCGTTACGGCCAATAATGCCAATCGAATCACCCGGCTTAACAGTGAACGAAATATCCTGAAGCGCCCAGAAATCTTCTTTCTTATCACGCTTGAATTGAATTATATCACGCAGCTGTTCGCGTAAATTAAGATAGCCTCCGGACAGATGGCTGATCCTGTACTTTTTTCCGATATGCTGTACTTCGAGAATAGGTTTCATTGCACGCTCGGGTTAGGCAAGGTCAGCAAAAAAATTCTCCGTTCTCCGAAAGTAAATCAGTCCCACAATTAACAATATTAGCCCACATGAAAGGCTGATACTGATCAATACAGGATCGGGGACAATACCAGTAAGTGGCATCCTGAAAAATTCCAAAGCTGCATACATTGGTGAAGCTACCAGCATATAACGAAGCCATGGATGTGTTAGCAAAGACACCGGATAGATTATTGGAGTAAGAAAAAATAATATCTGCACAAGAAAAGGAATGATGTAGCGAAAGTCACGGTACTTTACGTTGAGTGCAGCCAGTAAACTACCCGGACCAAGCGTAGCTATTACTGTGACCAGCAGGGCAACAGGCCAGCACCATAACGCATGTAAAGAAACATTTTGCCTGTAAAAAAGAAGTATGCCGATGAAGAGAACAAAAGTGATTAAAAAATCGAATAAGGCACCGAGTATCGAGGACACTGGAATGATAAGTCTGGGAAAATAAATCTTCTTAATGATCTGGGCATTATTAACCATACTATTGGAAGCATTGGTCAATCCTGAAGAAAAGACAGTCCAGATAAGCAAACCCGAAAAAACAAAGACAGGGTATGGCAGATTTTGTGAAGGAATCTTAAGCGTTTTCCCAAAAAAGAAAGTAAAAATGAGCATCATCATTAAAGGTTGAAGAATTGCCCATAAAAATCCCAGTACCGTTTGCTTGTATTTAATCTTAATGTCGCGCCAGGTAAAAAAATAAAACAATTCTTTATAGCGCCATAGTTCCGGCCCGTTAAATAGTTTATTACTGGAGGCACTTATTTCAAGCTCATTACTATCACTCATTGTTGCCAACTTTTTAATCTGTTAAAGGGACAGACAAATAATAATATTCATCTCTCCACATATCTGACTTCAAATGAACACGCTCATTTGTCTTACTGTTATACAACGAGTATCCTATATCCTCAAAAAAGCCAACATGATCATCGAACGAGAGGTTGTATTTCTCATAGTTCAAATTACATATCTCAATCAATATTTGCGGTCTGCATGTTTTTAATAAATCGGCAGCATGTTTTAAAATAGAAAGTTCAGAACCTTCGGTATCTATTTTTATCAAATTGATTGTTGGTCTTCCGTTAACGTTCCACCAATGATCAAGCGTGGATGTCTTAACCGATGTCTTTGTTGCTTCGCCCCCCCTTCCGGTATCTAAAAAACCATCTCCTGATGAGTCTTTTACTTTATGAATAAAAAAATCGGCTACTCCATTAGCAGAACCGAGCGCCAGATTATAAGGTGTAATTACTGACTCGAGATTATTCTGATAAATATTTTCACGCAGAAAATTATATTGATTGAGCCCTGGTTCAAACGCATGAATTCTTACATTCGGGAAAGCTGAAACAACGTTCAATGACATTAACCCGATATTGGCACCAATGTCCAGCATTACGGGATTACTCACAGGCTGTATTGCCTGAGCTAGAAGGTTGCTTTCCTCAGGTTCATAAACTTTGCCAGGCGAATGCTTAATTCGATTGATCAAAGAATCATGCTTATGATGTGAAACCATAAAACCCAGGTAGCGTGTTGATGCCTTTATTGGCAAAAACCATCGGCAAAAAGCAATCCACTTATGTTTAATCTTTCTTAAAATTGAAATCATTGATCCAATATCTTTACCTCTTTAAGCTGAATTTTAAACTGCAAACGATTCAGTATCAAAATTATCATGAAAATTCTATTTCTAACGCCTTATCCTTTAAAAGAGTCACCTTCACAGCGATTTCGATTCGAGCAATATTTTGATATTTTAAATACCAAAGGATTTAGGATTACCACACAATCATTTCTGGATTCCCATAATTGGGAGATCTTTTTCAATAAGGGAAATACAATTCGTAAGAGTTTAGCCCTGATGAAAGCATTTTCAATGCGTATTCTGGTATTATTTCGGTTGCCTGATGTGGATTATGTATTTATTCACCGCGAAGCTGCCCCTGTTGGTCCTCCCGTTTTTGAATGGATCATTGCGAAAATCTTCCGCAAAAAGATCATTTATGACTTCGATGACGCAATCTGGCTAACAGATAAAATCTCTGAAGGAAAACTTGAGAAATTGATTCGTTGGCGCACTAAAGTTCGACTAATCGCTAAGTGGTCAAATAAGGTAAGCTGCGGAAATGAGTATTTATGCAATTACGCTCTTCAATTCAATAGAAACGTGATTCTTAACCCAACCACTATTGATACCCTTCATCTACACAACCCCTCTCTTTATAAAAAACCTGATGAGCACCTAATAACTATAGGATGGACCGGTTCACACAGCACTTTGAAGTATCTTGAGCTACTGGTTCCCGTGATTAAACGCCTGGAATTTAAATACACTATACGTTTTTTGGTTATTGCCAATAAAAAACCAGAACTGGCTTTAAGCTCTCTGGATTTTCTACCGTGGAGAGCATCATCAGAAGCACAGGACCTTATGCAAATAGACATTGGAGTAATGCCGCTTCCTGACGATGAGTGGTCAAGGGGCAAATGTGGTTTTAAAGCATTACAATATCTGGCATTAGAAATACCGGCAATCGTATCACCCGTGGGTGTCAACACAACTATTGTAACCGAGGGCGTAAATGGATATCTCTGTTCCTCGGCTGAGGAATGGTATGATAAAATTGAAGTATTGATTAAAGATAAAATTTTGAGAACGCAATTAGGAAACGCAGGGCGTAGAGTCGTAGAAGAACGTTATTCCGTTTCTTCCAATGCTGATAATTTTTTGTCCCTTTTTGATTGATCCGCAATCAGCACCAAAGCAATAGCGTAGAAAGGCAACAAGGGAATTTTGTAACGGGAAAGAGTACCAAAATTATAGGTAGACACCCCCACTCCAAAGGCGAATGTGATACTAAAAATGAGACAGAATAAAATATTAGGATTGCTCAGTGCTCGAAAAAAAATAATAGGCCGCGAAAAAAATAAAAAAGCTGTAATCACTAACAGTACAAAGGCCTCAATAGCCGACAGCAACATCAGGATATTTTTTACTTCCCATAAGTACGGACGAAACAAAGAAACATTAACAGCCTGCGGGGCAAGTCTCAACATACCTCCAAACGTACCATCCAGTTCACCAAGTGAATAACCGCTGCCCGCGTCTTTACCCGTATAATAGCGAATATCGTATGCTGTGATCTGAGCCGTCAAAGCACCCGATTGTCCTTGTTCACGATTTAATGCACGACACCTTAAGTCACTTATCAGAAGTTATCAGGATAGTGTTCAAAT